>CAIGRB010113970.1:37565-51698 GCA_903798255.1 Fraxinus quadrangulata
TTTTTTTTTTTTCATTTTTATTTATCAATTTAAGCTCGCTAATTCTCTTGCATATATTTCGTAGTTAAGAACGTTCGTTATTTCGTAGGTAAGAACGTACTAGTATAGTAACATCTGAGTTGCTTTTAATATCTTTTTGTTTCCAAACATGTTTAAATAACTTACTCTTTTCCCTTAAAAATGAAAATGCTGCTTATTTTTAAAGTAACTCTTTTCTTACTGTACAAAAAAAAAGTAACTTATTTTCAAATTTGAATGATAATCTCGCATGTAATTGCAGATCATCAAGGGATACAATGCAAGGACAAGGGCAGAAGTCAATAATTGCTAAGAGCGGACGCAGATCAGTCGCATTCTTCATCCTTCATCAAGGAAATCAACTAGTGCAGACTCGTGAATGGTTGATTATCTCAGTGGTGATGTTTACAAGATAAAGCGATTTTCAGGAGCATCAGACCTTTACTATGCCAAAAATAGATCTCAATTTTCGACTAAAAAATTGGGATATAACTTGTGTGATTGGAAATTGATGTTGATAATATTTTGATAATATTTCATTCATTTTTGAGTTCTAATTCCATCAAATTGTTTCCTAGTAATCTTCAAAATATTGTCTTGTGGTCCGAATCAACTATTGAATATTTACAATTTGGTCCTCAAATTTTGGACTTTGCCATTTTTCCTTGATGTTTCTTCTGTTTATTTTAATTTATTGTTTAACCATTAAATTTTATCTATATAACATAAAATACAACAATTTAGGATATATTTTGTCAAAAAAATACCAAATATCTATATTTTAGGCCACAAACATGTGCATAAAATCAATTGAACTGGGAGGAAGATTAGTGGTGCATAGTAACTTTTTTAAATTTCAAGTTTAACATGGGTTAACACAAATCCATCAATAGTGTCTTTTTTTTTTTTTCATTTTTATTTATCAATTTAAGCTCGCTAATTCTCTTGCATATATTTCGTAGTTAAGAACGTTCATTATTTCGTAGGTAAGAACGTACTAGTATAGTAACATCTGAGTTACTTTTAATATCTTTTTGTTTGCAAACATGTTTAAATAACTTACTCTTTTCCCTTAAAAATGAATTGTAAAAAATAAATGTAACTCATTTTCAATTTTGAATGATAATCTCGCATGTAATTGCAGATCATCAAGGGATATAATGCAAGGACAAGGGCAGAAGTCAGTAATTGCTAAGAGCGAAAATATGCAGATCAGTCGCATTCTTCTTCCTTCATCAAGGAAACCAACTAGTTCAAACTCGTGAATGGTTGATTATCTCAGTGGCGATGTTTACAAGATAGAGCGATTTTTAGGAGCATCGGGATCTATACATACTACTGTCCCAGACAATTTGAACCACCGTAATTCGGTCCCTCCTCCCTCAGTCCAATGCTATCTTCTACCCCTTCTGATGATTTCATCAATCCCACAACATCAATGTGTTGAAGTCTAAGGTTTGGTAGAATTTATTTTTTATTTTTTCTCTTTTTGGATAAAGCCTTAATATATAGGCAGATATACATAGTTACAGAGATCCTATATTAAAGGAATACATCAAGGCATAACAATCATATCTCCTATAATATATCTCTCTTATATAGGAAGATATACTCCCATACAAATTACCTATAATTTAGCTAATCACATGCTAACACTCATCCTCAGGTTGGAGCAAAGATATCTTCTAAGCCTAACTTGTCCAGAGATTTATAAAGAACTTCAGCAGAAACTGCATGAGTTAGAATGTCTGCTAGCTGCTCACTTGATCGAATGAAAGGAATGTCCACCAACTTCAGATTCAACTTCTCTTTGATGAAGTGTCGATCTACCTCAACGTGTTTAGTTCGATCATGTTGTACCGGATTATTAGCTATTTCCCGAGCTGCTTGATTGTCACAGTATAATAGCATAGGTTCCTTTCAGTGAGTAAGATTCTAAGCCATAAAAGTTCATATATCCTATGAACCATACCTCTATATTCTGCTTCTACCGAAGACCTTGCTGTTACATTTTGTTTTCTGCTTCTCCATATGACAAGATTTCCAGCAACAAATGTAAAGTAGCCAGAGGTGGACCTTCGGTCAGTGATGTTTCCTGCCCAATCTGCATCGGTAAATCCTTTCACTTCCATATGTCCATGTCTCTTGAATGTCAGCCCTTTTCCTGGAGCCTCCTTTAGGTAACTTAAAATTCTCATTACAACAGCCATATGATCTTCACTTGGAGCATGCATAAATTGACTTACCATACTAACGGCATAGGCAATGTCTGGACGTGTGTGGGACAAGTAAATTAATCTCCCTACCAATCGTTGGTATCTTTCCTTGTTTGTTGGTACTTGATCTGGGTAAATGGCAAGACGATGATTTTGAACAATAGGAGTCTCTACTGGTTTACATTCCGACATACCGGTTTCGGATAAGAGATCCAGTATATATTTTCTTTGTGACAGATATACACCATCCTTGGACCTTGCAACTTCAATCCCCAAAAAATATTTCAGTCCTCCTAAATCTTTCATTTCAAATTCAGAAAACAAGCATTCTTGTAGCCTTTTCATTTCATCTGTGTCATCACCAGTTATAATCATATCATCTACATATATAATGAGCAATATAACTCTACCATTCTTGCGTTTGATAAATAGAGTGTGATCTGAGTCGCCTTGGTGATAACCAATTTGTTTCATAGCATCTGTTAACCTCCCAAACCATGCCATTGGCGATTGTTTCAGGCCATACAATGCTTTCCGCAATCTACACACTTTTCCAGTAGACCGTGGAGTATTGAACTCAGGTGGGAGATGCATATGCACTTCCTTTTCCAAATCTCCATGGAGGAATGCGTTCTTCACATCAAATTGTTTCAAAGGCCAATTAAAATTCGCTGCCAAGGATAATAAGACTCTGATGGTATTCATTTTTGCAACTGGAGCAAAAGTTTCTTGATAGTCAATGCCGAATGACTGTGTATAACCCTTTGCTACTAACCTCGCCTTGTACTGATCAATTTTCCCATCTGCTTTGTGCTTGAGGGTGAATATCCATTTACAGCCCACTGGATTTTTTCCTGAAGGGAGTGATAAAATATCCCATGTGCCATTTTTTTGTAGTGCATCCATTTCAGCTTGCATTGCCTCTGCCCATTTTGGGGTTTTTAGAGCTTCCTCAACCTTTGTAGGTATTTTTATATTCTTCATCTCATTCACAAATGCTTGGTGTTGTGGTGACGGCCTATGTGTAGAGACATATTGTGTGATTGCATATCTCACTTCTCCATCCGGAGAGTACCTGTCAGGTGGTTTTCTACGATTTTGTCTGGGAGGCAAAGAGTAAGATGGAGCAGATAATAAAGGGGGAGAAAAAATACTTTCAGGGGTCCTTACCTCAGGAATTTCCGTTTGATCTTGAATGTGTACTTGAGGAGAGAAAGGGGTTGCTTCATCATGGTCATCTTGTTGTTCACTAGATTCAACAGAAATATGTTCAAGGTTTCGTACAATATTTGGCTTAAGAACTGTATCTGGGTCTTGGTTTTGAGCTCGGTCATGATTTTTAACTTCCCTTGAACCAGATAGCTCGATGAGTTGTGGAAGATCAATCCAATTGTAAGCCTCACCTTGCAGCTCCCCCAGAGGACTAGAGGTGGATTGATCTGTATGGAAAAAATATTCTGTTTCGGAGAAGGTAACATCCATGCTAACATATATGTGGTGAGTTGAAGGATAGTAACACATGTACCCCTTTTGATGAGGATGGAAGCTGAGAAACACACAGCGCACTGCACAAGTATCCAGTTTGGTGCGTTAGTCTTTTTGCAGGTGAACATATGCTACACACCCAAATACACGTGGATCTACGTGTAGTAAGGATGGAGTCTGAAAATGTTGAGTAAATACATGTAAAGGAGTGCAGAATGAGGAAAAAGAGAACTCGCGATGGCATCCGATTCATGAGGTAAACTGCATAGGTTACATCATCAGCCCAATAATTTTGAGGAACACTAGCACCAATAAGAAGAGCTCTAGTGGTTTCAAGTATATGCCTGTTTTTGCGTTCTGCAACATCATTTTGTTGTGGAATGTGTGGGGAAGTAGTCTCATGGAGAATACCATTGTTTTGGAAAAAAATGGGGAGTTCAGAATTAAGGTATTCTCCACAATTGTCTGATCGAATAATTTTAACCGGAAGAGAGTACTGGGTGTGAACCATGTGATAAAAAATTGGGAATATATTCCACACATCACTCGTGTCACATAGTATATAGCCAAGTCATTCTGGTGCAATAGTCTACAAAGGTGATAAACCATCGAATTCCAGATTGAGTAGTACTTGGGGCAGGTCCCCAAACATCATAGTGGATCAAATCAAATGGGGATGTTCTTTTATTAAGACTTAAAGTATATGAAGTACGATGGCTCTTAGCCAAAATGCAAACATTACACTTAAGAGAAGATTCTGAAATATCACCAAATAAAGATGGGAATAAATTTTTTAAATAACCAAAGGAGGCGTGACCAAGTCGATGATGCCACAACTAGATATTCTTTAAGTTATCGTCATTGTGACTCTGAACTTGATGAACATGACCTGAAACAATATCATCCACATAGTATATCCCTTTCCTCTTAGTACCACGCCCAATGATCGCCCGAGTCCGGATATCCTGAAGCAAGCAAAAAGTGGGAAACATTAATACAACACAATCTAACTGTTCCGTAATTTGACTAACTGATAATAAGTGATTTGATAGTGCAGGAACAAATAAGCAATTATGTAGTGAAAAAGTGGGGGTAAGGGCTATAGATCCTGCTCCAATGACTAGGATAGACTCTCCATTGGCTGTCATGACACTATTTTTGGAAGGAGAAGTCATGTATTGAAAGAGAGTTTTGTTGTAAGTCATATGGTCTGTGGCATCCGAGTCAATGATCCAACTTGTATCATGAGCCATAGATGCTGAAAAAACCATGCCAGTGTTACTTGAGGTAGTAGGAGAATCATTCAACGATATACGATTGACTAAAGAGAGTAATTCACCCGGTTCAGTATGGTCATTTTGACCTGTTGCCATAGCAGCCACTCCAGGGACAATATCAATTGTATTGGCTACTTTTGCTTGGCCTGGACGTTTGTTGTTTCGTGCTTTATTTTGCTTCCGTTTTTCTAGAAACCATTTAGGATAGTCGTGAATTTCAAAACAAGTATCTTTGGTATGGCGAGTACCATTGCAGTAACTGCAATGCAACTTATATTTTTCTGCATCCTCAACAGTTCGAAGAGTGCGAAAGTTAGAAGAGGTGGTTTTGGAGACCATTCCCATGGATGAAACTTCACCTGTATCTTTTTTTTCCGAGCATGGTGACTTGACGTTGAGCCTCTCGTCGAATAGTATTGAAGCATTCTTCAATACCTGGGACAAGTTTCATTCGGAGAAGATCACTTCGGACAGAATCAAACACCCCATCCAGTCCCGCAAGAAAGTCATACATCCGATCTGTCTGAATTTCTTTTTGTCTAGTTTGGAGATCTGTGGTGCATATCATTTTAATTGGGCGTCGCTTATCGATTTCTTGCCAAACACTGTTGAGTTCAGCATAATAAAAGTTGACTGGGCGACCATTCTGCTTTGTCATTGTGGCCTTGTAGCGTAGTTCATAATATTGGGATTCATCAGCCCCACCATAGAAAGTTTGGGTGACACTATCCCAGATTTCCTTGGCTGATGGAAGATCAATAAACAAGCCAAGGAGATTTGGTTCCATGGCTTTCAACAACCATCCTCACACAATTGCATCCTCAGTGCACCACTTTGAGTAACCAGAATTTTTTTCATCTACTTTTGGGGTCTGTCCATTCAAATAGCCAAGTTTATTTAGTCCCCGCGGCATGAACTTCAATCATTTCGTGACCAGATTTTGAAGTTTGTATCATTCAATCTAAATCCAAATGGTAAGCTGTTGAGGTTGGGTGATTCAATTGAGGTTGGAGTTTGGTTCATAGTGATAATAGCAGTATTTCTGTCATCCATGGTTGGTCCCTTATTTCAAGACCAATACTGAATGAAGAATTTGGTTAGTCTATAGTGGCGGCTTAAGGTTTATGAAAGAAGTTTGGGATACGCTCTGATACCATGTTGAAGTCTAAGGTTTGGTAGAATTTACTCTTTCTTTTTTCTCTTTTTGGAGAAAGCCTTAATATATAGGCAGATATACATAGTTACAAAGATCCTATATTAAAGGAATACATCAAGGCATATCAATCATATCTCCTATAATATATCTCTCTTATATAGGAAGATATACTCCCATACAAATTACCTATAATTTAGTTAATCACATGCTAACACAATGTTCGCACCAAAACCTGCTTACGAAGAGCCTGCACATACAAGCAAATCTGCCAATCAATTGCCTCCTGCTCCTTGGGATGTTCCGTTCCCAAATGTCATCCCACCTCCACCTTCTAGGTACAACCAAAGGCAGCAGTTTTTTGAGGAACAACGTGTTTATGGTGGTGGCCCCGGTAATTCGAGTAGTGGGTCGGGTTCTTATGATGGCTTAGCTGGACAAACCCAGAATCTCTCAATCAAATCACCAACCTCCTACAAACAAGAAAAACCAGAAGATGCCATTTTTAAAGTTCTGCTTGATTTTGCAAAAGCCAAGTCATCATCACCACAAACTAATAAGCAATTATAAGTGAGTAGTCGGTGTAGATTATCTCATGTCAGTACGGAGTAAGCAAGACTTGAGAAATAAATGTCTGGTTTTTTGATTGTCAATTGCCAACATTATGTTTCGTGACTTGGATTCTCTGTCCTTCTGTATAGTTGGTCCATGTTGTAGCTGTGATGAACTGCCTCTGTTTTCAAATATATTTTGTTTTATTTTTCATACTCATATGATACTCTTGATATAATGTTGATCATGTGCATTACTTTTTGTTTATATAATTTGGTTAATCACGTGTAGTACTTTTATTTCAGTAGATCATTTGAGTCTATGAATGATATATAGTTTTATTTAATACTGCATACCATATCTGCATATAGCAAGGGTGTACAATGGCTCATTCAAGTTTATCATTTTGTGCAACAAAATCAGTTCTGAAAATGAATAGTTGTCTAGATTTTACAAGAATGGTCAGTCAAGAAATCAAGAATAAATCTTAAAGGTGCGAAATAATCAGTTGACGTTAAAAACAGTACCAAACATTGAGAATTTGGATTCAAATGTGGCTGATGAATCTCCTTCAAATGCTTATATTGCCTGCTTGTATTGCATAAAATTAAAGAAGGAAGGCAACAAATGCTTGAAAGATAGCTTTTGGAATTCCCGAAGTTTTTGAAGCCGTAGAACTTTCTTTGCTTGCAGATAAAAACCCATTAGTCTTATCTCCTCGTCCCTGAAAAATAAACATAATTCATTAAAGCCAAGTCGCGAACAATGTCTAGTATATTTACGAAGAAATATGCCTAGTGAATGGGAGCCAATTAATGAGATAAAAACTACCTGAGCAGCATCCTTGAGCGGACCCCACCATTCAACGTGATTGTATTTCTTTGAGGTCGAATGAAAAAAGACGCGAACTAGCGCATCCATTAGTTCTTGATGTTCTCTGAACAGATCTGAATCTCCATACAGCACTGCCTCAAGTACCTTAAAAGTTTTAAATCATGTTAAAAATAAGTTTTATAAGAATGTTTTAGAGCAAGATTACACAACGACTCAACATTTCTTTGACTGAATGTAGATCTTGAGGTTGTGATTTAACATTATACAAGATGAACTTACCAAAAGCAATTCCTTGGAAAATATGTAGTATCTAAATTCTGCAGCCAGGTTTAGAAATCGATTTGGTCCGCTCACATAACAATGGACGTCGAGGAACAAGTTACCATTCACTCTCGTCCACTCGGCAAGCACATCATCTTTATTATACCAACCTTTCAACTGTCAAAGAATAAAGATAAACTTCAAGCAAAATTCAAATCTTTAGACTGAAATGCAATCTGGGGATGAAAATCAGATGAACTTCTACGACATAGAAGAACAATGTGGTATTTTTACCTGATCACGGTTGATGATATTTGAGATGGTTAATGTTAGATTGGCTGTAAAGTCACAATGGGAGAAGGCGTATGTTCTAGGCATAATTCTGGTGTTCCTATCAGATTCTTCTCCCATGAATACAACTTTCAACTTCGAAGCTTCAAATCTTGCCGGAGGACCCAAAAGTTTTGCAGCCTATGAAGAGATATACAAAAGAATCTCAGCAGCTTTAACGTTAATAGCACGAAAACTTTATGGATTCAGAAGTCGTAAAGAAAGATTGTAGAGAACATAGAATATGAACTTCGGGATAAAAGAGGAATCTGTACACCGAAACTTTCAGATAAAATAGCCCAACAAATGTCTGGTCTTATTTGGGTGTCCATTTATGGTACGCTCAAGTAAAAGAAGTTAGAATCTCATTTATTGTATGTTGTATTATCCAAACCAAACATGCTCTAAAGTTTTAACAAGTTAACAACAAATTGCAGTCACTGAAGTTTCTCCGTGCAAATAAGCAATACTTTAGCTAATTGTTGGCTTGAAGGAACAACATCTAACAAAAAGTAAACGGTGTAAAGATCCTTCATTTTTAAGCTACTAACTAATTGCCCTAATTGTAACTTTGCAATATAGAAAGAAAAAGACTCGACTCAACAGCACAACAAACAAGACGTTTATAACATTAAGTGCATTTGATAGACACTATAAGATGGGCGCTATATATCTAATGCTCTCTGCTAAACATGCCAAAACAATAAAAACCAAGAAGGGCATCGAATACCGAACAAGATATTAGCTTTTTTTTTCTTTCATCGTCAAACAAGTGAAAAATATACTTAAATTAGAGAAAAAGAAGAACCTGGAAACCAAGGGTATCGTAAAATTGTCTTCTGTCAGGCAAAACAGCAGTTGGTGAAGGCTTGACTTTACAGTTATGAATGTAAGAAAGATCTCTTTGAGGAGATGGTGAAAATGCATAATAATGAGTATACTGAATGGCCATGGACTGCATAACTTCATACTCTTTCTCGCATTAATATTATCTTATTTTGCCTAAATACTTTACAAACATTTTCACTTCTCGCTCCTCTCTGTTTCTCTCTCTATCAGTGAGTGTTTTTTGAGTGAAAATGTATGTGACACTAACGGTCCGTTTGATTGCAAAGGTGGAAAATGGGTAAAAAAAATGAATTCCAGGGAAAATAATTGCCTATAACTTGTTTTTCAGGGAATTGTTAATTAAGTGTGTTTGATTGGTATAATTTTTCACCGGGAAAATTTTGAAATTTTGGATTTTTTGTTGACGTTTATCTTTATTGTACATGGAAATTGTCCATGAAAGTGAATTTTCTTTTTTACAATTAGTTATGAAATTTGTTACCAAAAAAAAAATTGCTCGAAAACTATTTTTTCACCATTTTTTTAATCAAAGTTTAGTGTTAGTTTGACTTCATTTTATATGAAAATTGTCCATTAAAGTAAAAAAAATTTAATAATTGATTATGAAATTTATTTCCATTACCAAAAAAAAAAGGACCAAAAGCTGGAATTCCATTTTCCACCAAAAACTTGAGAAAAGAAATTCCTTGAATTTGGGGAAAAAAAGCTCGTGGGTGGGAGGGGAAAAAAGTTTTTCATGCCAAATATTGTCCATCAAACATGAAAAAGGGGTGAAAATAGAATTTTTTTTTTTTCCATTTTCCAAGGAAAATGTTGGCTATCAAACATAGTCTTAATAATTTTTTAACAATGTTAAACGTTAAATCCTTCAAAAATGACATGATACTTTTTAATAGTGTTAAACCTTAGCTAATTCAAAAATGACATTATATATCACTATTTGTAGAAAAAAGCGACTTGCTACGTTATAACATTGTTAAATCTTACATGTTTGGAAGTGACATAATATATAACTTTCAATTTAAAAACTTACAACATTGCTAGTACATTTATTTCAAATGTTAAAATGATGTATAGAAGTCTCTAATATTTATAGTAGCAAAAAAATTGAAAAAAATATATATTAAACAATCGACTATCATAAACTTTCCAACTTTCTTTTCTTTTGTGGTTTTTCTTCTACGTAGCTAGATTTTGGCATAATCTTACATCTTTCATATTTTGTAATTTGAAATTTCTCTTGCTTTGATCGTATTCTTAATTCTTAAGGACGTTCGAATTTTCTTTTGAATTGGAAGTTAAGACTATTTTTACTTTTACCTCATTCGGTACATTTCGGTCATTGTGAGCTTCAAGCGGGAAGACTATACCACTATATGTTTGACTTTTCACAATAACAATGCGTACATTGATTGTATTTGTATAACAATGCATACATTAATTGTATCTGTATCTATAAAAAGAATATAAATAAAATAGTATGATATTTATTTTAAGAAAATGACAAAGTATGTCACTTTCAAATTCTACCACATATTAACATATACAAGACAAATAAATCAATACATTATATTACTTTTTAATGTAAAACAAAGTTTGAATTCATATTCATATTTAAATTTCACAAACCCTGTATACATTTTTATAATGGATCCAAAAATAATTTAGATGATATAGTCTTCGACTTTCTTAAAAAGAATTTCAAATTCTAACACCTTAATTCATATGCGAAAGACAAATAAAATGTTACATCATGCACTTTTAAATGTAAAGTAAATTTTGAATTCATATTTACATTTAAATTTTCACAAATATTTTATATACATCTCTATAATTGATCCAAAAATAATTTAAATAAGATAGTCTGCTATTTTCTTTAAAAAGTGACAGAGCTGTTCACAAAGATATATTTCGAATTAAAATCACCATAAGTGTACAGTTTGTTAATAAGTAATAAAGTAAATTTTGAGTTCAAGTATCGTCCCACATAGATTGATTTAATTCAATTTTAGTTATAACAACCTTAATCGAAACGAGAATAATGTGATGTGTTTATTTGTGACCAAATTATGAATAAAATAATCTACTTATGCAATGATTTGTAACTTCACTAATTTAAATGTAAATTATTCTAAATGCAGATTGATGTGTTTAATAGATTACAAACATACTAGGATCTCAAATTCTCATGCAATAATTAGTTTTGACCCTAATTTTATACATTGACAACACGATTGAATTTTGATGATTCAATATTCCTATTTTAGTTAACAATCTCTCTCGAGTAATATTAAACATACTTTTATAAATGATCCAACTATATTTTTATGATGTATGAGAACATATAAAATTACATGAATTTTTATGAACATTTAAAGATACACATAAGGCATAGCGGTATATTTCTATCTCTTATCGGACCCTATAATAATTTATATATGTTGAACCTATTTTCATTTTTTCGAATGCATAAAATAAGCCACCAAATTCAAACAACTACCATGCACAATAATTGTGGAGAAAATAAAATCATATAAATCATTCAATATTCAAAAACGTGTTTTTAATGTCAAGTATGTAAAACTAAAGATTAAAAATTTATATTACATAGTTCATCGTTCTCCTAACACAAATAAATCATTCAATATTCAAAAACGTATTTTTAATGTCAAGTATGTAAAATTAAAGATTAAAACTCATATTATATAGTTCATCGTTCTCCTAGCACTAAGAAAACTAACATAGCATATTATGAAAAAGAAAATAAAAAAAATATTGAAGAATCGACATCATCCAAATAATGTTTGAATTGAATCTTCGAGTTTTAGAATCGATTTTCGTGTTTTTGCCTCTTCTTTGCTCCCAAAATCTCTTATAATGTATTATAATGAATGATTCTCTACTTTTAGACGGTCGTAAGTCTTTAAAAGACGTCCTAAAATTTATTTCCATAAGAGTTGGAATTATATTAGGAAACCAAAATTTATTTCCCGATTTAGCTTGGACGGGCGCCCACGTATAACAAATGGCTCATGTTATTGAAGTTTAGGGTCGGGTGGCCAATAAATGCGCATATGCCAAAAATTTCACTAATTTTTCTTTCAGCCATTTTCTTCATTCTTTCTTCCATCTTAGGCTTTCACATCACATTACTTCAACTTTTTGTGCTTCAACTTTTATTCAAATGCATGTTAGTCCCCAAACTTCCATCCATTGGCCAATTGAGCATTCTTTCTTTTTCAATTGATTAGACACTGATCCAAAACTCAAATAAGATAAAATTAATACAAGTTAAGTAAAATTCAATAATAACACGACACAAATTTAGTAATATGACCCGAATAAGTGTACAAAATTGCACTTATCAAACGCCCCCAAACGAAAACTTTGTTTGTTCTCGAACAAAACAAAACACAACAAAACTTAGGAAATAAACCATATCACTAACCTAAACAAATCTCCAGTAACAATTTTAACGTTAAACGGCTTACCATATGCCTTAAGTTCGAATTTAAACAATGCTTTAGAAAGATCCAAACAATATCAAAAATAAATTTTTACTTATCCGATGCTCGACTTAGTGTGTGTGATTAGCCAAAATTGAACTTACACGCATATTAGAACATAACCAATTAAGTATTGTTGATTTAATTATAATCCCAATCTTTGTGTGATTAGTTTTTCCTCACACATCTCGTGCAAAATCACTCCTTATGCTCTTCTCTCCAATCCCGAAGTATTTTTCGCACGTGTTGGTTCCTAATAATCATTAAAATGTATTTTTCAAAAGAAAGTGATCATAATTAGATACTTGTATTTGTAGAAGGAAAATTGTAAGTATTTCTCAAAGTCACGCCGTCACTTTCTAGAGTTCAAATCTTGAAGTCTTCATCGGGCACCTCTCACTTTTGATAATCTAAATCCATTTTTCTTTCTTTCGCTATTAATATATTTTGATTGCTGCTTTTTTGTTATTTAACATCTTATGCGTAAGACTTCGCTCCATTAAACTTTCCAAATGATATTGCAACAAGTATTAGGTCGATGATTCCCAAATCAGATTACCATAGGGCACTAGGTTTCAAATGCCCTAGCAGATTTAATAACTTGAGTCATAAATGCTACAAAGAGAAGTGCAAGATCTATTACATTTTCTTTTGATATGTGATTCAAATTTTAACAATGTGTGCCCGTTCTAAACTCTTTAACTCGAACTCTTTCAACCAAATATCTGATCAAAGAACTTCAAACCATCAAACTTCCATGAACACAAGCACTAACCTTCTCACCCCCAAACTGATTTTTAGCAATTTTGTTTCTATATAAAAGATTTGGGGATCAATATTTCTAATCTGTTTAACAATCTCTTTTGAGTAGAATTAAATCTATTTTTACATATAACCTAACTATATTTATATGACGGATGCGAATATATAAAAATACATTAAAAATTTATGAATATTTAAAGAACACGTAAAGTATAGCGGTATATCTCTATCTCTTCTATCTCCTATCAGATTCTATGACGATTAACACTATGCCTAACTTAGTTTCAATATTTCGAAGGTAAAATAAGCCATAAAACTCACACAACTATTGTGCATATAATTGTAGAGAAAAATAAATTCATATCAATCATTCAACAATCGAAAATGTGTTTCGAATGTCAAAAATAATAAGATTCAAAAATTAAAGGTTAATAATACAAGGTTAACGAAAATCCTAGCACAAAATAATGTAACTACTCATAATATCGAAATTAAACACATAAAAGTGAAACATTATTACTAAAAATTGACGTAACGTGATTAATATCCAAATTTCTTACACAAATTGTTGATAAATTGAAAGAAATCTGAAATTATTCCTTCAATTTTGCTCTGTGTCCGTCCCTATGCGTGTAAATATATACATCTTCCTTTTTAATTCCCAAAGCAGCCCTCCCTATGTATATGTTTAAATATATTCTCCCCCATCTGCTTCGGTTTCCAGTGTGTATATATAACAATTAAACCTCAGCCGTTTGTTTCAACAGGAGCCCAAGTGATCCTTTAATTTTAGGGAAGATTACATAAGGTTAAATTCCACGGATTTCAAATTTAAGATATCAAGGTTTAAATTTTCAAATCTCAGACTTTTTCAAATTTTATTTATAAAT
>CAIGRB010113979.1:3922-19804 GCA_903798255.1 Fraxinus quadrangulata
TTAACATTTTATTATTATTGTATGTGCATTTTTGTATAAGCATAAAAATTGATAGTAATCCAGTTACTTAATAAATATAAATATATATAGAAAAGCGAAAATGATTTTTATCTCGAGAATTTTTATTCCTCCATTTGTATTAATCCCATTCAAAAAAAAAAAAAAATTGTCTTAAAATTTTTCGCATCTATATCCCGTTTTGAATGTAACTTTGATTTTTAAATTAAAATAAATACTACGGATTAATATGAGTATATGACTGGCATTATTAGTACGTAATTTTTCTAAATGTGTTTAGATAATATATTTTTTCGTTTTTACTTTTTAAGGTAAAAAAGTTTATGTACAGACAAAATGAATAATTTCTTATTTTGAAAATCATTTATGTATCTTTAATTTATTTATAAGTAAACATTTTAAATTTAGTCAAATATATATCCTTAATTCCATTCTTCTTCGTGTCCGTCCGTACCACAAAACTTGTCAATATCGCTGTAATGGTTGAAAATAACGGTCCAACCAATGTCTAGCATAAACAAAATATTACATTTCAATTTATTCAATATTTTCACATTATGTACGTATTTTCATAAGACTTTTATATATATTCTTTAACAATTTTAATTTTTCTTTAACAATATCAATTACCTTACTTTAAAAATATTACGCATATCATTCATTTCGTGCATAAAATGTGCAACGCGCTTGCTTACTATTAATTTCTAACAAGTGAATTTATAACATACAAGAATTTATATGAATGAATTACTATCCAAAAAATTGACACTTGAGAGCTGGCAAGGAAAGGAAAGAAATCGTATGAACCGATACATAGGTTTTGACAGGCTAGAAAATACATAGAACAGAAAATCCACAGCTAAGAAAATAACAGATCAACAAAAGGCTAGCTTATAAAATTTACACAAATATTGAGGAGATCAGAAAGAAGCATATTTCATATCAAACAAACGAGTACGTAACAACAAATAATAAACTACTACAAGCGTAGATCAATACATTTAGACAAGGCATCGAATTGTCATAAAACCACACACATGCGGACACGTTTGAAGAATTTCCATCTGAGAGAAAGCAAGTCATTCTGCCATCTTCATGCCCGTAAGGTAGACTTGGGACTGGATCACACTACCGCCAATCCAGAAACCCGGCATAACCATTAGACCCACTTTAGGTTTCTGATCGCTATCTTCAATGGCACAGTTTTTCTCAACACTTTCCATATAAACTTCTGAGAACTCTGTGTCTCGCTTGACCTGGAAAATCTTAACTGGGGGATCAAAAGAATGTGCCAGCCTGTGCAGAAGCCAAACTGACTTGGCCAGTTTTAGAAAAGCCTGGTAAAAAGCTGTCCTTGGATGACCACCTCCCATCACATAGTTCCGCTGATCTAGGTTTCCAAAAAATGAAGCCTCCATCTTTGGGTGAACGACAACTAGGTATTTGCTCTGGCAAAATTTCCCAAAAATAGAATCTGGACTCTGCCCTACGGCATCTAGTGGATCCATTTCTCTTAAGGCGAGATATTGGTGGAATACACTTTCTTTGGTGCCTGATGGATTTTCCGATTTCACAGAGAAGCTTTCGTCCTGAAACCCCAAGAACATTCTTTGGCAAATATGGGATTCAAAAGCATATTTCTTGTGAGCTCTCTTTGCATAAACAATGTCCGGCTCTATGGAGTTTGCCGCCGCATCAAGATCCCACCCAGCTGCTTTCATCATGTTGATTAACGGCTTGGAAAAATCATGAATGGATTTATAAGCAGCTTCCACTGCTGACTTGAAAAGATCAGGGGATAAGTCCAAAGAGAATATCCTATCTTCATCAACACCATCTTTAAATTCTTTGGTTGACATGCCCCTAAGCTTGAGGTTCTTCTCCAGTTTTACCCGCTTCTGACTCGCCTCTTGGATTTTCTGGTGCAATTGTGATATTACACTACAAAGTTACTTCACTAAAAACATTGTGAGGAAAATCCATTGAAACAAAACATTGATAAAAAAAAAAAAAAATAGTGCAATGCGTATTTATTCCCCTCGTGATAATATCACATGAAGTATATGTTTCGGGCATATTAAAATTCAAGAATTTATATAACCAATATTAATAGACATGTTAGATGAGTTGGTTATAACCATATTTATGCATTGTCATCCTAACAAGATATATACTTGTGATTGCACATATGACAAGATGATTTATCTATTTATATAAATCTTTGCAAAATTTATTATGTTAATAGTCGAATATTACATGTTATGACTTTATTTTCTTATTTCCTTTTCACATAAGTGTATACCTTTAGATGTTCGGAACAAGTCGAGAAACTTCAGGTTTCTCTAGTAAGCATAATTTTGATAGGATTGCGTATTTGGCCAATTATTTGTACGTTGGTATTTTTCGATGGATTTTTTCAAGATCGCTATAATTCATAATATGAAGTTTTACATTATGTACAAAAGTATTGTTAACAACTTTTTTTTTAAAAAATTCCATTTCTTTTCGATAATGAATAACTTATTAAAATATCTCAATTTTCAATATTTCGAATACTTGAATATCTTACTAGATTTTACTGTTTGTTATGCCTATATCGTTACTAATATCATATTACAATATCCATAGAAAAAATATTGTCATAGTATTCACAAATTATGTAGGACAGTCATCCACAAAATACATGGTTGCAAGTTCACAATATCGACAAGTTCGATGAGTGTCTAAGTATTCTATGATTTATAATTGATGGGAATTACGATTATTTATTGTTAAACATCACATTCAAGGTCATTCATGCGACAATAATCAATAATTTTACTTGTACATTAATAGGAGTCACGTTACGCAAATATGTAACTCCATTAAATCTTCACGCACAACCGAAATCTGAATCGAATACACGCAGCAATTAAACATCCACAAATCATGCATTATCACTCACGATGTCATACTTTGGCAGTGGTCCCATGTCAAACAAAAGAACTCACAAGATGCATTCATCGCTTTGTCAAATTGATGCAATTTTTGGCAACAAATACAGAGCCTTCAATGGTTATAGTGTTTTGGAGAGAGAAATAATTTGCTATATTGTAGGTATAGATTTAGACAATTTTTTTTTTTTTTAAAACACACTTTTTTGTCTAACCCTTTTTTTTTTAATTCTCACACTACATACACTAACTGATATGTAACCCATGGAATGTACAACATAATTATTTCTATTTTCACATGGATTAAGAAATTTTAATTAATATAGTTGGAAATATACTTTTTTTTCTCTACATTTTTTCTAATATGCTCCTACACTAAATAATATTTTAAATAATAATAGTTCATATTTGTTGATAATCAAACACATTAAATGAAGACATATTAGGAATCTAAGAAATCATTTATACTTTGACAATGAAAGTAATCTATAATTTGAGACAGACAAAAAAAGAAAGTAAATTTATCTTTAGCCGACGAAGCTCCATAATTTAAGTTGATCAAGCAAACTTTTATCGACAACTTATCTACCCTCAACTCATCACCAACTTTAAATTCACACATTATATGGGAGTCGAAAAATTATACTAAGCACTCCAAAGAAGCACAAAATTTGCTATATTTTTAATAAAATTTCTACAGAAGCCCCTAAATTACAACTTAAACATTCTTCTGCACCCCTAACTCCTCAACAGTACACTATGCCCTTTAGTCCATGACGTCATCTTGTTGACATAGTTGTTCTCGCTGTCGCTGCCGACCATCCATAATAATATACTATCCCGTATCTATACCGTCAAATTAACAATCAAACAAATCGACGGCTAGGATAACTTTCAAGTAGGCCCACAAAACCTTCAATCAAAATCACGTCTATTCTATCTTAAATTCCAAATGGCATCAGTACACCGGACACCGGAGAAGGATAACGGTGGCGCGTGGACCCCACACCAGATCCAGTCCTTTAATATCCACGTGTCTTGGATTACAAACTTTGCCCTTTATTCTCAGGGAAATCTCATTTAAGGTCATCAAACTTTAGATCCTTCTCATGTTGGTCATGCAACTTCATTTTGCTTCAATTTGATCGCTCAGTTTATATTCCTATGTCAATTTAGTCACTAACATTAAACTTTTTTTTATCAAGTTAACCATTCCGCCTATATCAATCACAAAAATTCATTGAATTCATGATTTGAAGATGAAATTTGGATCGAGTATACTACACGTCACCATTGAAGATTCACCTCTTCCAAACCAAAAAAGCAAGATATGACGCGATAATTTCTAGTTAGATTATTAAAAATATAAGTTGCATCGTAATGTGTTAGCATGTTTCAATTTTTTTTAGATCCTATTTGATTTTTCTAAAAATCAAATTTTTAGTAGATTTTGATAAAAATCGTGAATTTCATGATATGCATGATAAAAATTAATTATTATTTTTTATTTAAATTTTTAATAACTATTTTAACTAACCCAAACATGAGCTTAATTTGGGTAAGTTTACAGACGGAATAGTTTAATTCAATTAAAAATATAAATTAAGTGATCAGATCAGAATAAATTAATGTTAAATGACAAATATGAAAATTCTGTAAGTTTGGTGACTTCTGTTGAAATATTCTCTCATTCCTCTACTTTCTCACACGCATGCTACACACAGATGGAGAAGCGTAAACAAACACAAACTGAGTGAATTTCTACACACCCAAACGCTCTCTATACATCAAAACGATCATACTCTTTTTCAATTTTCTTTCTGTATTTTCTACTTGTTTCTTATTACAAAATTATAGGTTTTTGAAGGCGTCCCTTCTCTCTCCTTGAATCCAACAGGTTTGTTTAATTTTCACGTTTTCTTTTGTACGATTTTTATTCTTTTTGGCTGATATTTTTGTGATATGGGTTTTGAGTATTTTGATCTGTTGGCAAATAACATATATTGATGAGTTCTGTTTGGATTGGAGATTTTGGCATCTGGATCAATTGGATTTGTGTGATACCAGTTATGGATTTGTTGGGATATGAATTATGAATTTGACTTGGTTTGGTTTTAGTTTAAATCTATAGGTAGGGTGATTGGATATAAGCTTAGTTTTGTGGCCTTGATTTTCTGGTTATGATAACTGTTAATTTTTTGGATCTGAATTTTGGAGTTATGTTTTGCATGCTTGTAAGCGTATTTTGATAATATACTGAGTTTAAGTAAAATTATCAGCTATTATACATTATTATTACCACATCAATGCCCTATGAACACAATTAGTATGGGCTTCTAATCAAAATTGAGGCTTCTTTTCAAAATAAATAAATAAATAAGTAATCGTATAATTTGAGTTGTTGCACAGGTGTTGGATTAGGAATCCTTTTCGTTTTAATACATTTATCTTGAAACTCTATGAATTAATGGAGAGATGGTAATTTTGGTTACTGCTGGGTGGTTAAGGTTTTATTTCATTTGTATTGATTTACTTGCTGTTTTGTTAGATCTTTATATAGATTTGGTAATATCTCCTAGTTGATTTTTTGTGATTTCTGGTGTTGTAATTGTGTCAGCGATAAATGTTGCGGCAATACTATATTTTTATATTGTGTTTTATATTTATAATTGTGTTATTATGGTGTTTCTAATGCCATACTCCTATCTATGGTTTAGTGTTTTTTTTTGCAAAAATGCTACACGCTGTTTTGGTTCTTAGAATCTGCATACTGGTACACAGTATTAGATAAGATTGCAGCGTATTATGATCATATTGCAACTTTTTTATTTTTCCTTTTTAGTAATATTTAGTATTTAGCACTATCCAATCATCATCCGTGCCAAACATGCACTAAGTTTTTTCATCTGGATTGCAGGAGGAAGGTCATGGGAGTCGTTTGAACGATAAAGGACAGACTTGTTGCTTTTGTTAATTTTAGTTACTTTATCTTTCTATTAGTGTCTTTAATATGGGTAGTGAGGGTGATGGGAAATTGGGAAGAATGGCAAGGAACAGATCAAGGAGTGCTTACCACTTTTCTCTTCTCCTCTCTCCTATCATTTCTTTTTGGGAATGTATTGAGCGTAAATTGAGGTATTCCTTCAGGCCCGAGTGGGTGTAGATACAGGCATCATAACTATAAAAATTATATTAGCTTCCAAGTTGGGAATTTAGTATACTAATAGAAATTAAATAACAAGTTTACAAAAAAATTTTCATACTTTTTAACCGTATATTTTTCAAAAAAATTACTATTTAAACTTCATTTTCTCAAAATAATGGCATCAAAAAGGGGCTAAAATCGACATGCTGATCGCTGTCCAAATTATCAGTTAAGTAGTTCATGCTGGATAGTTGGGTTATCAGCTCTCGAAATGAGCATTCTCTGATATATAACCTCAACTCCATTCGAAAACATGTTCAGTTACAAAATGTTCGAAGACTAAATGATAAAACATCGAACGATTCTTCCCAGTAAACATAAAAAATTACGGTTACTATCTTTCGTAAGATTTGAATTTCTTTTACGACAATTAATCTCTGTCGATTGCATCTGTCGTGAATGAGATTAAACGGTCGTTCAAACACATTCTTCAACATGCACGTTTCAACTACTACTTGCAATCTTCCATAAATTCGACTACAATTTTTATTTGGGTCCAATCATTTCTTAACAGATAAAAACTAAATAATCAGCCCAGCCCATTCTACAATTCTCGTCTTAAAGGAGCCTCCCAGGCTCTGGATGTTATAGGTCCAATTCACTCCACTGTTATTTCTCAAGGAGCCGAGCCAAGCCGAGCCAAACGTGCATGGTGTATTTTTGCCTTGTTTCACCCATTGTATTCTCTTTTTCAACCTGAATATTCCATTTAAGGTCCGTTTGATTGCAAATGCGAAAAATAGGTGGAAAGAAAATGAATTCTAGATAATTGAATTCCTCAGAAATTGTTTTATTGAGAATTATAATTAATTGTGTTTGATTGATATAATTTTTCACCATTCGTTTGACTTTATTTTGCATGAAAATTGTCAATAAAAGTGATAAATTTTTTTATCGTTGTATCTAGAATTTTTTCCAATTGCTTAAAAAAAAAAAAATTGGAAAATCAATTCCCACCAAAATGACGGGAATTGATTTTCCACAAAACTAAGGAATTAGCGAGCATATGAGTCAAATGTGGAAATTTTTTTCCATGGAAAATAAAATGTATCAAATAAGGTAAAAGTGGAAGTTGGAATTTATTTTCCATTTTTCATGGAAACTATCAAACAGACCCTTAATGCTCGTTCTTTTAAAACAGAAAAATAAGGTATTTATAATTTGTTTGAAAAATATAAATTCAAACAAAATTTCTTTAGTTAGGTTACAAACTTGGTGAATAAATTAAAATAAAATTTATGTGAATTATTTTTTATATATATGCCAAATTCAAAATAATTTAGTTCCCTTGGCTCCACATTATATACTTTCACCCTGATTTAAGCTCCATTTTTTTTTAAAACTCTTTTTCTCAAAATTTATTTTCAACTACACATTCTCTTATAAGTAATTTTACACATAAATTCAAAAAAATTTCCGACTTTTTAACTACATATTATCCTAAAAATTACTATTATAAAACTCATTTTTTTCCAAAGGATGGGGTTCAAAAAGGGGCTTAATTAATGTCATATGACTAATATAAACAAACCTGTAAGTTGGGTGACTTCTGTGGTAAATATCCCCCATTCTCCTACTCTATCTCACGCAAAGAACACGCGCACACGGACGCACGCAGACCTAGACAGACAAAGAACTGAGTGAATTTTTCGCGCATCCAAAACAATCTTTAACATCAAACCAACAATTCTACTCGTTTCTTCTTACAAGATTATAGGTTTTCGAAGGGCATTCCTTTCTCTTCTTGAATCTAACAGGTTTGCTTAAATTTCACGTTTTCTTCTACGCGACTTCAATTATTTTTGGTTTTTTTAGTGATATGGATTATATGAATTTTCATCTGATTGTAAATAATATATAGAAATGGGGAATTCTGTTAATCAAGTATGTTACAATGTTGGATTATGAATTTGACTAGGTTTGGTTTATATCTATAGGTTCGGTGACTGAACCTAAGCAAATTTTTGTGGCTTTGATTTTCTGGATATGATAACTGTTCAGTTTTTGGATCTGAGTTTCTGGGTTAAATTCAATATTCTAGGAAGCTTATTTTGATAATATTGAATTAAGTGAAATTATCAGCTATCGTACATCACCATTATTACTGAACCAATGGCCTATGAACTTAATTAGTTTCTAATCAGAATCTAAAAAAAATCATAGAGTTTGAGAAGTTACACAGGTGTTAGGGTTAGGAATCCTTTTTAGTATTGAAATTTGAAGAATTATACGAAGAAATGCTTATTTGGGTTATTGCAGGGTGGTTTAGGACTTCGTTTGTAGTGATTCACTTGCTGTGTTACTAGGTATTTTTTATTTTTTTTTAATTTTTAAAATCTTAATATAGATTTTGGTAATTAGTGATTTTTTATTCATGATGTTGTAATTGTGACTGCGATAAATGTGGTAATACAATATGTTATCTTGTGTTATGGTTTTTCTAATGCAATACTGTCCATGGTTTAGTGGGAATGTTTGTTTCATCAATGCTAAATGCTGTCTTGGCTCTTAGCATATGCATACAATTACATGTTTGGTAGATAGTGCTCAATAAGATTGCTATGTATAATGAGCAGATTGCAAGTTTTGTTTTTTTCCTTTCTTTTTAGTACTATTAGGTAGTCAGTACTATCCAGTCATCCTTACTAAACATGCACTAATTGTAATAATCTGTGTTGCAGGAGGGAATGGCTTGGGAGTCGTTTGAACCATAAAGGACAGACTTTTTGCTTTGTTAATTTAAATTAGCTAATTCTTTATATTAGTGTCTTTGATATGGGCAGCAAGGGTGATGGGAAATTGGGAAGCATGGCAAGGAATAGATCAAGGAGTGCATACCACTTTTCTATCCTCCTTTCTCCTGTCATTTCTTTTTGGGAATGTATTGAGCGTAAAATGAGGTATTCCTTCAGACCCGAGTGGGTGTAGGTACAGGTGTCATAACTATAAACATTATCTTAGTTTCCAAGTTGGGAATTTAGTATATTAATAGAAATTAAATAACAAGTTTTGCCAAAAAAAAAAAAAAAGGGGAAGAAGAAGAAAGAAACATATAGGTAGACTGATAATGTATACGTCTTAGGGAAATTTTGTTTGAAAAAAAGTAGAAAGAAAATCAAGTAAAGAAGTTAAATACGAGAAACAATGGAGTGTGCAAAAGTACATACTGGTATTAGAAAAGTTAAAAAGAAGCAGGTGAAGGACGAGCTAGATCGTATTAAACTAGCCGAGAAAAAAAAGAGGCGCTTGGAGAAGGCCCTGGCCACTTCTGCAGCAATTCGTTCTGAACTTGAGAAAAAGAAGCAGAAAAAGAAAGAAGAACAGCAGAGACTAGATGAAGAAGGTGCCGCAGTGGCTGAGGCAGTTGCACTGCATGTCCTGCTTGATGAAGACTCAGAGGATTCACATCATGTTATGCTGAAGAAGGACGAGGGGTTTACCTCATGGGATCATGGCAGCAACTTTGATCTCATTATGGGGGGAAGGCGGGGACTAGTTCCCGATCATGAATTGTCAAAATATTCACTAGAAGGGGTAGGTTGGTTTTCTGATGCTCAGAGATATGGGTACATGTGGAGTCACCAGGGGAATTCTGACTGGATTGTCTCTTCTAATCCTTGGGAAAGAGATTTCAACGGGCAATATTTTGAAGAGGAAGGTTGGGATGCTGCAGGGTTATCTCCTGGTGTCCTTGCAGCACAGGCTGTTTCATCACTTCAAATTGCTGATGATTCACAAATAGATACGTATGTGTTCAACCATATGTTAAACGGCTAAAAAATAAACGGTTTATGTCTGTCGTCTGATCAAGTTGTTGTGCTATGTTTTTTCCCCTGTATATGCTTAAGTGAGCTCACATTATTGGATGCCATGCTTGTATTCTCACAAGACATTTGTTCACAGTTTGATCTTTCAATTTCTTACCGGTTGTTTCTGCTTGCATCCTCACTATCGGCTTCGCTCTTCTGTTAATAACTATAATTTATTGCTATATTTATAAGGTTAGCTCTTATTACATGAAGGGGAAACTTACGGTAGGTCGAGCATGGTAGGTGGAGTGGACAAGTGAAGCTTTGTTTGTTCTGATGTTGGGAATTAAGTCCTAACCTCTTCTCACGGGAGCAAATAAGAAAATAGAAATTAAGAATTACAGTTTTATAATGGTCCACTTTAATGTATAGGTAAGTCCACTTGCTGCAAAAAGTTTTTATAATGCATCTTTCACGCCCAAAACAGTCGCATTAAAATTCTTTATGTAGTAAGAATATAAGGGTGATGGAATACAATATAGGACGATCTGCAATCGTAAAGTAAGACTACAGTATGGTTAGGCTTGATGCAGTGCAAATGTTTTAGCCAACTTTCTTGTTCTTTTATTGTACAGTCTCTGGGTTTCTTGAGTCCCGATGAAATACTACATTATAGCAAAGCTGGTTGCAAAGCAATTGGTACTTTTCTCCCCGTTAAACGAGAAGGCTTCTCCACTCAGAATAATAAGCAGAGAGTAAAACGGAGTGATTCCATTGAAAATGAACCAATAACCCTGATAATATTAACGATGCCATGTAAATGAAGGAAGAAATACTATTAGATTGATATCTATTTCACAATGTTAGACTTTTGCACCTGAACATAAGTGTACAAATTCAGATAGAGGAAACTTCCATTGTAAACCAATCCACAAGGATCACCACAAAATAACTTGACAAGGGTTTCGCGTGCCCTGCCAGCACGGAGAATGATGGTGGTAGTGGTGATATGGAATGAGATTGCATATCATGAACTCTGCTTTAATGGAGTTTCTGCTCCTTGTTGCTTACGCTTCCTCATCAGTCATCACCTCTTCATCCCAACTTTCCAGTTCCGAACTAGTAGATGGTTTAGAACCAGACGAAGTAAGGTTCTTGAACCAAGTAGCTTGGAATCTGGGACTTCCTCTAGGGGAGTTAACTGGGGACCCCAGAGTTGCAATTTTGTTGGAAGCAACTCCAGCAAGAAATCGGTATTCTACTTTGCTAGCCGCTATTATTTCGGTTCTAGCTTGTCTCAACTGCAACAACACCCAAAATCAATCAGATAAAAAATGCATATAATGTGGTCGTCTTCTCATGCTCCCTCATTTCTAAATTCTAAGGCTGCAGGAAAAGATTTTCCACGGGTAGACACACATATCTGGTTATATCAACAAAGATAAACTGGTATTGGTTTTGGTCTTGGTCGGTCGTTATTTCCTTTCATTTAGGTCCATTCCAGTCCAGGACTTTGGAGTCAATTATGTTGGCAGTAGGGTGTTCTTGTACATGACAGTTGAAACGATGCAAGGATGTCGTAAATTAATGGAAGGATAGAGAATCGTACTCTATAAGCTGTGTTTCCTGCTATTTCCACAGCATTATCATCAGCATGGGCTAACCTGTTTACCCAACCTGTTATGGAATATGGTCTTTTAAGGAGAGAAATGTATCAAAGGAAGGAACAACTTTCTCCGGGTAACGGGACAACAAAACAGCATCCAAGTCATTATCATTTTAATTGGTAAAAGGAAACACAATGTATGCATGTATAGACTCTAATTTACAATTTTTTCCAGAGATGCATCAACTTGTCACTTTATGAGGATACACCAACCACCACCAATTTGCTCTATAACATTTGTGCTGCTCCAAGCAAATGATAAACATTCTTGATACGCATGTTGCAGGTGAAAAAGTGACATGAAATGCACATTTCTTTATCCACAACGGTAAAAGAGCTCGTATTCTTACCACATCGGTAACCCCAGAATCAACTATAAACTGAATATTAGTATAAAATAGAGACAGGATTCTTCCAAAATATGCAAGGCTCGTCCCGAATACCAACAGATATGACTGAAACTCTCTCATTTGAGCCCCAAATTGCAAGGAAGAACAAATTTAAAGGGAGATATTCTATGTTGCCAAGCAAGGTGATTTTTTGTTTATTTTTTACTTCCACATAATTCTACATGAAGGCGGCGTAAAAGTGTAGTCTCACATCTTTTAGAAACTGTACCATTTTAGTCAAATCTCGCTTTTGAAAGTTACGTAGCATTACATGTTTAACTCTTCAGCACACAACACATTCTCAAGTAATTGGTATCTCTGGCAGTGTGCGCGCGCACGTGTATGCTTGTCAGTGAGTAAGAGGAGGTGAGCGGAGAGAGAGAATACGAGGAAGCTTTGGCACGCCAAGTCTTTCACAGAACTCATCACAAGAAATGATTGCAATTTTTTTATAACAAATCATATGAATGTCCAGGCCACTCTCTACTAAGTTACTTCAGAATCTGATTAACCTTGAAGGTAGAAAAATCTGCTGTTCCGAGTTTGATGCTTTCACGGTATGTATACATTGGATTCTTTCCAGCTGGGCAGCTAAATACTCCCGTACCTTGTTCACAATACCTAAATGACCACTCATGATCTCCATAAACCTGTTCACAGAGTAAACCAATCAAGGCATTGTAAAATCTAGCTGTTCCAAACCAGATTCAAAATAATTCCCTTTTTCCTTTTCAAAATAAATCATATGCAATGGAAGGAGGCCGCATCTAAATTGTAAATTAATTCCATAATGAATGATCAAGAAATGATTATTGCCATATGCACATTTGGAAAATAAATCACAAGAAATGGTTTTGGATATAACTCAAATGACAGTAAATTTCTATTCTTGAAAGTGAGAAATGAGGAAATGATATAATAGAAAGAAAGTTTATGGAAAGTTACTCAACATCAAAATTTTATTTAATTAATTTAAAGGACAGAAACACAAACAAGACCAGTTTTCTACAAATTATACACCATATAAACAGCAGTCATGCCTGACAACAAAAGTTATTAGCACACAATGAGGCAAATGAATTATTTTACTGTTCATCTCAAGTCCCAGAGAAAGCAGGCAATCAAGCATATTTGGAATTCTTCCATAATTCCAAGAGTAACACTCCTCCATCAACCTCACTCCCTCTCCTTTCGAGCCAGATTTAATGTTCCTGGGTGAGTTTTATTGACGTGCTTGTAATAAATCTAATTAACCAGACTAAACTCGCAGATAAAAAATCCGTCGAGTCACCAAGTACAACTCGTATAAATGCATGGTACAGACGTGTATATACATTACATATATATGAGATTATAGAGTGTGTTGGTTATTGGATTTATTCATTACAAAAAGAAATTAATTTTCCTTCGAAAATTATACCCAAGTGAATATTGGATCTTAGATCACCTTGAGATTGAATTTTGTTTTTTTAATCCTCATACATAAGTGTAAGATGCTTCCCATAACAATATACTCTGATTATCGTTCCACTAGCCAACCCGAGTTTAACTGTCAATCTGTTGAAATCGACATAATAATTATTTTGCCCTTCAACATGTCTTACACTACAAGTTTCATTTTCATAAAGCAAATTCGTTGTGAACAAATCATAACATAGAGTCCAATGATCTCATCGTCGGATTTTTGAGATCATGTTCAATTGCCTATAGAAAATGTCTTAGAGTGACGATCGTCTCATCATGATGATTAATGGATTTCATTATTGCAAATATATGATCTCTAACTATTTCGATCTAATTCTCAAAGCACCGAGATCAATCTTTTAATTAAGACTTCATTCATTGGTACTTCAAAGAACTTGAATTAACAATGAAAGGTATATTACTTGCTCATGGTTCAAGTGACTTATTTGATAATCGAGTAGAATCTCATTTCGAGCGATTACAAATGAATCATCTACAATGTCTTGTTCAATGTGCATAAAAAACACATTATTGTTTTTATTCTCAAATCTAGACAAATCTCAATAAGAACAGTGCAATCTCATCAACATAAAACGTCCAACTTCATGTACCGATTGTAAATGATATATTTTGATCACGTTACAATTGTGTCTCACAATACTCGAATCATCAAGTAAAATTTTGTGACATTCTATATGATCATGGAAACTTAGATAATTGTTTCAAATAAAAATACGCGAATAATCGAACATTAATTTATAATATCATTTTACAAAAGACATCAAACTAATAGAGAGAATGCAAAAACTTGAACAGCACTGTGGAAGATGCCACTAAAGCCAATACCGTCTTTGAAGATCTTGTTGATCTACATAATTGTATTGTTCGTCTTGTCAAAATCACTATTCGTCACATCATATACATGGAGGATCACCTCCATTATTCTCAATTTCCACTGTGAAATCAAATCGAATCAAAGCCCTAACCCCACACTCCCTGTCCTCGCGAATTTCAAATTAATATTCAAAATTGAAATGAGCTCAATGATTATACCACTGCAATTCTGCAAATTCAACTACTAAAAAAAAATCAAAATTGGGGAAAAAAAAAGGCAGTGATTGTGAACACGCGAGGACATGGAATTTGGATTTGTAATTATTTTGGTTTATTAATTTGCCTAGATTAGCTTACTTTTTATGAAATGATTATTTCATTTTGTAATTATTCACTTTTTATGAAATGATTATTCATTGGGATGTGAAAAAATATTATTTAGAGTGATTATTTTTAAATAATACAAAAAATTGTATTATATTTTACCATAATACATGTAGAAAAAAAATTGAGTATGGTGAAATTCAAAATTTAATTTTTAAGCACACAGTACATACATACATTAAGCCCCTGCTTAATGGCCATTATAAAGAAAAATTGGAAAACATGATGTTTTAAATAGTAATTTTTTAGAAAATGTGTTGTTAAAAAATAGAGAAAAATTTTGGATTTACGTGTAAAATATTTTATTCTGTGATTTTTTTTTTTTGAAAATGGGTATGAAAAATAAAGATTTTTAATTTAAAGAAAGACAAACATGAGCTAAAGAGGAAACATTAATATACATCCATTGACTTCAAAAATTAATCGCTCAAGTTATTTCATGTACACATAAAACAAAATTTTTACTGTCATTAGTATGAACTTTTATGAATTTAAGCAATTGTTATTTTATATATTCATTGGACTTTAAATTATTTCAAAAAGAGTTTATTATTTTATGTATTTAGTTCGGTTATTAATTTACTACACTGGCCGAAATCGGGATCGATTAATTTTATTATTTAAAAAAATTATTAATATATCGAACATTCATTTATTGATGTTTTACTGCATTACACACTTATCTACCATTTATTTCTATCTATATATAATTTAAATCATTTATAAACACTTCTAAAATATGCTCTAAGTATACTTTTAAATAAAGTTTGTTGTGCTTTCAACCTATAAATAAATAGATTTTCAATTAAAAATGTATTACATCTTTATGTTCAAAATAAACAACCTTTTTATTTACACGTAAATAAAAAGTAACACATTTATTATTCAAATACATTTAAAATAAATAATTTAAAAGTAAACATACTATAATATTGTACTAATTTAGTCAAATACGATCTTTTAAACTGTGCTCGACGTTGTCGACATTCTAAGAAAATGGCAATTATATGTATATCTAATGGATAAAAAAAAAAAAGAGAATTCACATAATCAATCTAAATTTATTAAAAAATAAATAAAATTTTCACTTCAAAATCATTGTATGTTATATAGCTTGTTTTCTAAAACAAATTATATAAATAGCTGGACTGTATATTTGTCTCAATAATTTCTATTTCTTTTTGTGCCCATGCTTACCACTTTCCAGAAATAATAATAATAATAATAATAATAATAATAA
>CAIGRB010113979.1:20552-33918 GCA_903798255.1 Fraxinus quadrangulata
CCCCCCTATTGGGGGGGATGTCGGTGGGCCAGGCGCCCTCCCAATAGGGAGGGCACATGTGTCCATTATGGACACGGCTATGTGTACCATAATGTACACATAGCACAACCCCCATAATTTTGTTGAGAATTAAGCCACTTCAGCAGAAAAATTTGCCCACCTACTTTACAGATACATATTGACAGTAGATGATTGGGGTGCAAGAACTGACTTTTTTTTTTTATATACAATCTAATTATAGCATGATTGGGACATTATTCCAAGGAAGTGGGCAAAATTTCTTGGCAATATAGCATGATTGTTTTGTTGAGTAGATTCGCTGTACTTGCACGATGACAAAATTTTTGGTGCAGGCGTGCAGCAGGCACCCAACATAGCCCACCTTCGACAACGACCATCCAATAATATGGTCACACGTATTATCAATTGATGATATTCGACTATGTTGCCAAAAAAAAGTTTCGCAGAAAAGTTGGCATAATATCACATTGCATTCTATCATTAAATTATTTAAAATACGATCAATTTTTTTCACCCAATCATCTTCTATCACCATTTCATTTGCATCGTCAATTCTTAATGATAAAGTGGCATAATCCGTGATATTCATTTAGAGATCATTACTTTGAAGCTATAGTATAAATACATTATCACTCCAAGGGGTTGTTTGAGCCCTATTTTTCATTTTTTTTTAAAAAAAAATACATTTTGCAATAATGTTACGATGAAAAATGTGTAGTTGAAAAATAAGGAAAAATTTTAAATTTATATGTAATATTATTTTATTGAAAAATGTGTAATTGAAATGAGGTCAAACCACTATAGAAGAATGAATTTTAATGGAAAAAATGGAGCTCAAACGTTAAATGAATAATATTATTCTAAATTATCGAAGACCAAAAATTCAAGTAGTTTTATTTGCATGGATTCATTTTCATTAATTATTTGACACTTGGCCTTTGTTTGGCTATTGTTATAATCGGCCAAATAACTTTTTATTCATATATTCAATAGATTTAAAGCCAATTTATTATTAGTTTACATAATTTATAAAATTGTTTTATCTACAAATTTATCAACAATTTTGCCTTTAAAGTGCGATATTCAAATTCCTCATTTATGGTCCTTATAAATCAAGTAGCATAAATTCTTATATTAGTTTCATTCATAACATTAGAACAAATTTCAATAACACAAGTATTATAAAACCTAGTGTTTCATCTTAAAATGTCAACTTTATTAAAACGAGTAACACAAATTCTTATATGTTAGTCTATATTTCAATAATTATCCAATGTGAAGTTTATCCCTTAACATATCCATATATGGTGGTGACTCGTTTGAGCATACCATTCTTGAAATTCTTGTACTCATTTTTAGTCTTAATCTGATCAAATTGTTATTGGAGATTAATGGCTTCTGATACCATATTATGACTTGAGATTCCATCTTAAAATGTCAACATCACACCCTTATATATTGGTGTACATTTATGTAATTATCTGATTTGAATTATCCCTTAACATATAATAACTCTATTTAATGCTCCCTTTTAGTGTATTCGTTTTCCTTGATAAGCTGAAGCATATTTGAGAAGTGTTTATGAATGGTTTAAGTTATAAATAGATTGAAATAAGTGATACATAAGTGGACATTACTTGTAGATTTTTTAAAACGTGTGGATAAAAAATGACTTTGATATTTACAAACACGAGCCAAACATAGGTTGCATTTCTTGTACTAAGGACTTGCTTGACAATGTTTCTATTTTTGCTTCTACTTCTCGTAGAAAAGCTTTCATGTGGAATCTATCTTAAATCAACTTTTTTAAAAAATTTTCTAATTAGAAAAAAATATTTCTAGAAAAATTATCTAAACTTGTTTAAAAACAACTTTTAACTTTTCAAAAGTCCTGTCAAACAAAGCCTAAGCAATCGTAAAATATCTACAAGTATTGGTTTCATGCGAAAGCACAATGTTATTTATTTTCAATACGAAAAGTAGGCCTGTGACTGGGCAATTTTCCTGTGACGAGTTATATTTATTTCATACAACTAGCATAGCAGAAATCTTTTGAGCAACACTACTACTGAGATTCTGTATCTCAGTTTATGCACGCTAAAACAAACCACCTAAATTTCTGTACTAGATATGTTATGTATAGGTCTATTTGAATAAGCAAGCTCGAAAAAGTATCAGAATATCTATCTGCCTTCATTAGTTATCAACTGGGAGAAGACTCCGCTCGTTGTTATTTCTGAAGAAACATTGTCAATATCCCCCTCGACCCCAGCACTGCTCGAGTGAATTGTGGGAATAAATCTAGGCAATGCACGATTAACAAAATTTTCATTGGTTTCTGCTTGAGATTCTATTTGAATTTCACTTTCTTGAAGTCGAAGCGCGTGTTCCAAATTCCACAAGACATCACCCATAGTAGGCCTATCAACACCACAATCAGCTAAACATTTCTCTGCCGTTTCACCAAATTTCTTCAGTGAGCTTGGTTTTATTTGTCCTCTGATATAAGGGTCTACAATTTGCTCAACCATACCTTTCTTTTGCCATTCCATAGCCCATTCGCCTAAATGCACCTGCTTCCGGTTAAGCAATGAATCAACTGCAGGTCGTGCACAAAGAACCTCGAAAAGCACAATCCCGAATGAATAAACATCAGATTTGTCTGTCAACTGTTGCCTCAGAAAGTACTCAGGATCAAGGTAGCCGAAGCTGCCTTTTACGTCTGTACTTACATGAGACTCATCAAGACACGGGCCAGATTTTGACAGGCCAAAATCAGCAACTTTAGCAACGTAATTGGCATCGAGTAAAATGTTAGTCGATTTTATGTCACGGTGGATAATCCCTTGTAATGAACCTGTGTGAAGGTAGTGTAGACCTCTAGCTGCACCAATGCATATTTCTAGCCTTTGTTTCCAAGATAAAGGTGGTAATCCAGAACCGTACAAATGGTTCCTTAAAGGCCCTTTCTCCATGTACTCGTAAACAAGTATCATTTCGGATTGCTCTTCGCAGTATCCCGCGAGTGAAACAAGGTGGTGATGACGAATTCTCGACAAAACTGTTATTTCAGTTTGGAATTCGGGTAGTCCCTGCTGGTTACCAGGCACACGTCGTTTGATAGCAACTTGGAAGTTCTCTTGGAAAATTCCTTTGTAGACTATGCCAAAACCACCTGAACCAATTATCAGACTCTCGTCAAAATTATTTGTAGCCAATTGTATATCAGCAAACGGAATCTTCATACCATAACAAATGACCGCCCCTTCCAATAACGTGCCATGGGAGCTGCCTCCATTTACACGAACAGGAGTCCATCCTGTGCTTTCAACACGTGTTGGTTCGAGTTTTCTCCTTCTGCATTTGAGTACGAGCAATGTACTAAGAATTGCCAAACTTAGCACAAAAGATCCACCTCCGACTGAGCCAACCAAGATCCAAATGCTTTTCGTCTTAACCCTCTTTTCTGAACCCAAAGGATTCGCTATTTTCATAATCTCAACCCCATTTAAAATAGCATTCTTCCGGAAACTGTTACTGAGGTCAGAAGGACCCACACTAATCCGAACAACATTTGTATTTATCGAGCTTTGTACAACAAAATCAACGAAAATAGGCGATGCAAGCTCATGGAATGCAAGCATAGACAAATCAAGATCTTTAAACGCAATGATACCGTTTATGTATACATTGAAGTACAACGTCTGAAGTGCAATGCTAACGATGTCACAGAAATGCAAACGGATAAAATGCAGAGAATCCTCGGATCTTACAGGAAAATCCCATGTTACATTGAACATAAAATTCGAGGTTAGATTATCTATATTCATCTGCTGTGCAGTCATGTATACATTGTCAGGCGCTATTTCCCTTGTGGCACCTCCCGGTTGGTAATTAGGGGGATGAATAGTATTAGCAATTTTTGCTGCAGATTTCAAGACAAGAAAATCTTCATCTGGAATCCAATTTCTCCAAAGAGTATCATTAAAAGGGGTAAGTTTTGATCCTCCAACATTAATCCTATGAACAATTTCTAAAATTTTCGACGAAATATTCTGCTTGAAGTCTTGAATTCCATTAGGACTAATCAATATTATCCCCTCATCAATAATGAAATCTTTTGGTGCTGAAAACACTTCAATTGCATTCACATACGCAAAACTGGAATCACGAGTAGGAGTGAACAGAATTTCAAGCTCTTTTCTATTAACCATCAAGATAAACTCTTTAAGCATAGTATACTGAGCAGAAAAGTTGCTTAAAAGTGAATTTCCATTAGCTGAAACTATGAAAATTGCATTCTTGAGATCATAATCCCCATAACTGAATGGAGAGAAATGTAAACGTACCAAGTGGAATCCAACGTTCTTGATGTTAAATTTATAGCTTGAATCAGAAGTGAAAACTCTAGCTGTACCGTACAGTTTTGAAGAGTTCGATGATGGAATTGGATTCGTGAGAGAAATTGATTTACCTTTAGATAGAAGCGAAGAGCCATCCTCTGATGAATCCCCGGTGAAGTATCTGTTTTCGACCACAAGAGAGTTTATGCTTGATCCACAGTTGATAAGGTAGTTATCTTGGGGAGTGAAAGCAGTTGAGAAATGGATGAGAAGGAAAGAAAGAGAAAAAAAGTGAAGAACTTTAGCAGCCATGGATGCAAATTTTGGTGGAATATTGAGAAGAACTCGAGAAAAACTTATAAGTGGATGTGAGTGGGAGGCGGAAAAAGTATGGTATTTTTGTCAACAAGAATCAGAGAATTTCTTCGAAAGAGACGCAATATACGAAATTTTATGACACCATAATACACGACGACTCGTTACCAGATATCGATGGCTTTCTGTTTTAGTCGACACAGAAGGCCTTAATTTGCAGTACATCAATGTACAGTGACAAACGGAAAAACTAAAATGAATTGTTGAAAAGGCAGAAGATTGGGGAAACAGAAAGTGAAGAATTTGCTTTTACATCTATGAGAAATATGGGTTCTTTGTATTACCAATCCTAGAAATGTGAAGCTTTGCAAGCCAAGATGGTCATGAATGTTAAAAGGTTGACACGACTCAACAGTACATCAAATTTAATTTTCTTGATTTCTAGAAAAATAACTTTTAATCACAGTCAAAACTCAAACATAATGAAACTTTTATGTCAACTGATAGAATCAATCTTCTAATCAGATTAGATGAGATGTACATATAAAATGAAAGAGAGCTGCTACATGTTAGGGGATTTCAGGGCTCATACAGAGGGACACTTGTCAGTTGACAAAAAAAAAAAAACTGTCAATCAGGTGTCTTTAGCTAGTTAATTGACCCTAATTTTGCTCTATTCAAATCTTTTATGTAAAAACCAAAACAAGTTATCCCATGACAAGGAAAAAAAAGGGGTAGGCATTGGAAGTAGGGTGAGGGGAGTAGCGACACTCTGAGAGGGGATGGAAATGAGCGCGAAGAGGAACGGGGTGGCAGGTCGGGGATATGGTGGTTGATTAGGAAGAAATAAGAAACAGGAGGAGTGAATTATAATGTCGCGTACTTATTTCTTGTAATCATCATGTTTATCTAAATTATGTATTAAAGTTATATTTACTGTTTAACTAATATAACTATCTTTGTCGTGGCTAATTCTATTTTTTCACGGTGGAATGTCATTGAACGCTCTAGACTGTGACGTGCATGTTAGTTTAAATTTAGTGGGTGCTTGGTGAGAATTAAAATTAGATTTTTAGTAGATTATGACAGAAGTGTTTGAAATGTGTGGTTAAAAATAAAATCCACGAAAGATGTGGTTAATATTGATTGTTTAACTTTAACTTAAATTAAAATTTGATTTTAACCTGAAACAAACAGAGCCCTAATATGTTTATAATTTTTATAAAGCCTAGATTAAACTATAAAATATATTTTATTATGTGCTTTTAACTTTTTTGGAATAGAACCTAGACATGTCCTTGGAAACACTCGTAATTCTATCCTAGAAAAAATATATAGTTTAATTTGATTAACAAGTAATCAAGAGATTTGGGATCTTGAGTTGGATTGAATAGGCTTGTAATTAATTCACATGTAGATACGATTAGGGAAGAAGTCAAAAACCTTTAAGAAAAAAGGGCCACAGTTGCATTCTGAACTCTAGTACGCGGACTCGTTTTCATCTTCTGCTTCTCTTCTACTGGAATTTGGGTCTTGCACTGCACTGCATACACCTCATTCTAAAATAACCTTGTCAACGTATAATTCCTTATATTTTATTTGTCAATAATTAATGATAGAATAGATTGGTCGAGTTAAAATATGTCAATAAAATCTCTTGAATTAGACACGTTAAATTTGTGGACGTTAGGAGCATCTCCACTTGTCATTCGAAAAATAACTTGATGAGGACTCAAGGTAAGTAAACCTTCCATTATATTCATGCTATATTACGTTGTTAAATGTATAAATATACTATCTAAATTTACTGTTTTGTGAATATGATTTTTGATTATTATAATGTATATCATTAATGTTTGTCATGACATATTCATGCATGCCCATGCATTTATAAGTGTACATGAAGTTTTAAGAGATTAAAAAATTTCAAATGTCAATAAAGCAAGGAATATTTTAAAAAGACTAGTATCTTGAATATTTTGTAAAGAGATATATATTTGGATGTCATGAAAGGTGTGAGTGAAAAATGGGGCGTGAGGATCGGCGCATCCAATCAATATTTACTGTTGAATATATAATGTTTGTAGTACTATCGGTAGAATTAACGTGTTCCTAATAACAATGGACCTTTGCATTCTGATTGGTAAGTCGATACACTAAAAGCTCTTAAAATTTTGAAAGAAATGAGATATATTGGAAAAATTTATTTTTAAAGTAATGCATATGCATAGAAAATACTATTTAACATCAGTGGTGCTATAACATCAATTTATGTGAACATTATGTAATAGGTGTAGTTAAAAATGAAATCATGTGATTCACTTAATTGCATATTTCATTAATGACAACTAGTGTCACCTAAACTAGTATTGTAAGACCAGTGATGCTAAATATCATTACTCATATGTATACTATAAATATGCATAGCATGCGTAGAGTTTGCTTACGGCTTTAACTCGTTTCATGTTATCCATCCCACTTTTTAGTTGATGAAGACAAGATAATTCGACACGACTACTTGTAATTAGGCATATTTAGTACTACACATTTAAGTATTGATTTTATTTTGAAATAAAATTAATCTTTTATTTAATTGTCTTATTTTCTTTTTAATAAATGAAAGTTATTAAAGAAAAATATAATCATTTTCTGCATTTATAATTTAATAGAAATTAAATGATAATACTTCCAAATTTAGATAATGGTTGTTACAGAGATGAAGGAAGAATGAAGAACGAGATAAAAATACTCTAGGATGGTAAGAAATACATGGTTAGTTTAATATTAATTTTGTATGATTAAGATGTTGTCATTACACGCCATTTAACTCGATGCCTCTTAAAATAAATTCTTCTTATTAATAATTTGATGTTAAAAGAAGTCAGTCCATTGAACGATAATGGCTTGCTTCTGATGGTTATCAAGACAATTAGCCATTTTAGTGGAATTTAGTGAAGGTGCTTGCAAGCGTGATGATCCAACAATACTTTTTTATTTTTTTGGAAGACGCTTATTGAAAAGTAGATTGGAAAGAAAATGAAGTGTTTCGGGATTGATCATGTTTTAAATATTGCTTAGGTGAATTGGATGTGACCACAACTTAGTAATATTTTGGTGGGTTTGGGGGCCAAATTATTGAAAAATTGAAATTGTTGGTGGGTGTCAATTTGGACCACTACGAAATTGATAAAGAATGGAACATTGCAAACGATGTCAACTACATTCTTGATCGAAAAGTGCTCTCAACACTAAAGTGAGGACCTTAGTCTTATTTTGTCAACACAAATAGTACATCATATCCGTCTTAAAGAAAATGAGAAATGAACTATTAAGCATCATTCTTTAGTGCTAAGTAACGATGACATAAAAATTTGAGTTAATTGGTGCACACATTTATGCTGGATCCCACAATCAAAATAGATTTGTTGAATTAATGTATTATATCGCCGTTACTTAGTGTAAATTGAAAAATGGTCCTTAGTAGATTATTTTTCTTAATATAATTGTTAGGATACAACAATTTAATTGAGCCTCTGACATCACTAATCAAGATTTAACTTGCTGGATATAAGTATTTTGAATCTTTGATACATAAGGATGTTATACGGCTGTGTTTAGCTAATTTCAAATTTGTAGGATTTTATTTCAAATGTTGGCTGAGTCGATTTATAATAGGTGTGTGACTCATTGGACGTCGAGGATAGTCTTGAGACGATGTGTAGATTTTATGGGGTAGAGATAATATGATCCATCATTTTTATTTAAGTGTTCGAAGATTCAAATTTCTTGAGAGGGAACTTATTAATGGAAATTGGGAGTTGTAATAAAGAGTAAGGGAAAAATCGATCATCGAGATCACATTGAATAATTATCACATTTGTACGATGCTCTAATCTAAGCAAGTTTACTTTCTTGCAAACATTACTTGTCCTCGTGTTATTTAATTTTTAACGTGGAAAGTAGGATACTCCAAATTTGTGGTAAAATTTGGCGTCCCTTGTTGAAAATATAAATAATCGTAAGCGTTAAATTCTTGAGCCTTTGGAATAATATTGGACTTATAGGGCTGAAATTGTTAAATTAAGGTTGGGCTCCCCAACTTTTCATTTAGCCCTGTTTGACCTAATCTCTTAACATTTATTTTGTTTAAATTCATTTGCTACTACATATTTCACATGACTCGCAATTTTTATTCAATCGTCGACCACATATTTTATCATTTTTTTAAACAATATCTACTAAAAGTTTAACTTTTAGTCATACCAAATAGAGCTTAAAGCATTATGGATCTTCAACATTTAAAAGTAAGGTTTTAGGTCCTCAACATATTTAAATATATAATTTGGATTATCAAATAATGAAAATCATCAATTTGGATGTCAAAATTGCACACGAGTTTCATTTATTTGGAGATAAATGTTAAATGATTTAGCCACTGTTTGACAACAATTATTTTCTAAAAATAATGTTTTGAATAGTGATTTTTAGGAGAATTTATAGTTAAAAAGTAAAAAAAAAATTGAATTTACGTACAAAATATTTTATTGTATGAATGTTTGGTTGAAAATAAGTATGTAGAAAAAGAGTTTTTAAATAATGGTTGTCAAATATGGGTTTTAATAGTTTGTGAATTATGTGAAAATTACGTGCAAGTTTAACATCAAATTGTCAATTTTCGTCACAAATCCAAATTTAAATAGCTTAGGGCAAAACCTTACATTTAAAGATTAGGGACCCATAATCACACTAGGTAAAAGGTTGGGGATCCTGGACCTAATTTACCCGGCCGAAATCGTCTCCTTGTTCTGGAGTACAACGGCACCGTTTCTAGAGTTTGGAACCAAGAGCCGCAACAAATCTTCTACCTTCTCTCTCTATTTTCAAATCTCGAGCTTAATCGCATCAAGAATTCGCCACTCCATCTAATCGCAAGTAAATATCTGATTTGCTTTTTTTCCTGACTTATACCCCTAATTATTTTTAGCTGTAATATTTATCAATTCTCTTGGAGGCTAGGGTTTACGTCACCGGATCTTTACTAATTGTCTGATTGTGTTTTAGATAATTTTTGCATCAAATTGACTGCATTCTACTATCTGTAAACCCTAATCCCAAGGTTTCCAGCGTCCAATGTATGAGAGATATTTTTCAGATAACCATCTTTCTTTATTCAAATTGAAATAGAGTTTGTAATTTGTGGTGTATTGGAAGATGGATAATGCTATGGAAGAGTTTAATACAGTAAAAGGAGATTATTTCTATCTAATGGTATTGTTCTGTGTATAATTATATAGCAATTAGATTCAGGTTAGGATGTCCCCAAGTGTTGTGTGGATAACTGTGAGTACATGTGGAAGCTTGGGTTGGCGGCTATTTTCTTTGGACTACAGTTTCAAGTTGGACCGGATCTTACTGATAAGCTAGTGTATATACGGATGCCATTGTATTGTAGTGCCCTGAAATGCTGTGGGGCCATGTTTATGCTTATTCCATCGACACAATATATGCCTTTGATGCATATGGTAGAGTCATAAAGTGCACCATCTGTAGTAATATATTATTCTCTGCTTCTGTGATATGGTTGGAGCAAAATATAGGATTTCTTGAGCAATATACCCTGTGCTTCTTGGGGGAACACGTTCATTATCTTTGTGATTTCGGTGAATTCAGGTGATAATCAACTTGCTTATTCCAGACTTGCAGCTTGACGCTTCAATTCAAACTTTATCAGATCCCAAGGCCAAATCATGGTACTTCCAGTTTTGTGGAACTCTTAAGTTCGCCTCTCCCTTTTCTTTCTATATGTATTGGATACACGATAATTTAATTAAATGCTTTAGCAAAATTTATTTTTATCTTGTTTGCAACTTAACTTTCAAATATAGATAGTTTATGCAGTGGCTACGTCTATTATGAGTTTTGCTGTTTGCTTCATAGTCTGTCCATTTTGTTCAACCTTACTGTTTATGCCTATGAAGCACCGACATGGACGTGTCGGACACGCCGACATGTTTTTTAAAAAAAAGTATTGATACAACACGTCGATTAAATTTTTTAAAATTCATTTATATAATATAAATTTAGTATTATTATTAATTTTTCATGTCGAAATCTTTTAAATATGAATACCTATTTATTATTTAATAATCAAAATATTATATATTTTGATAATGTAAAAAAAAGATCATGGCAGAGTGTTCGAGGAGTGTCGGTATCCAACACATGTCGGACACGGACGTGCTACCATAGTTGAAGTGTTCATGCTACAGAGTTTTTTGCATTTGTGACCTTGTCCAATGTTTATCTGATATATCTTCCGATAAAGATTTCGACTATTGAATTAAATGCAGAAAACAATGTAATGACAAGATTTCGCACGTGCAGTTTATGAGTTCCTAATTGGGTCTTTTACCCCTAATGGCAGGACCACAACCATTTAAACGATGACAAGTGTGAAAGCAGGCTTTACATTGGTAACCTTGATCTGAGGATAACTGAGTAAGGAACACATTTTAATCAAGTTATTTGTTGAACTCTAAAATAGGAAAATGTAATTTCTGCCCTATAGACACTCATTTAATAAATATTTTTGTATTGATGTAGGGCTGCTCTTATTAAGATGTTTTCTCCATTTGGAAAGATTGTATCAGAAGACTTTCTTTGGCATAATCGTGGGCCAAAGCGTGGAGAACCTCGCGGCTATGCTTTTATCCAGTTCAGCACCAAAGAGGTAAGTTGCTCATTACTTTTAGGGAAAATTGCACCATTGGTCACAACTTATGGCTCAACGGGCAAGATGGTCGTCGACCTTTCATTATGGTTGCACAATCAATCATATATCTGCTAAATAGTCAGGTGGCTCTCTTGCAAACATGCCTTGTTTCAAAATTCTACCCACCAGGCCTTGTTGGGAAACAAATCATAAGTATGTATGAAATTGAATGCTTGAGGTCCCCGCGACCATTTAATGGAGATTTGAATGATTGTGTTGTTGGGAAATATTATGCAGTTATAACGAAATGTTTGGGATAAATTTGCTCCGTTTTAAGGTTGAGGAGCAACTTGCTACTCGTGCAATCTCTGATTCCTGCTTTTAAAGTGAGCATGCAGGAGGCTGAATTGGCCAAGGAGAAGATGCATGGGAGAATGGCGTGTGGCCGCCCTTTGGTTGTTCGTCTTGCCAGCGAGAAGTACACAAACGAAGTAGCCGCTAATTCTTCCAAGGTTGTTGTTGATGCAAGCAGATCAAGCCTTTCTGGTAGCAGTTCAGGACAAATCAGTCGAAGTGCTAAAATAGCTGCAATAAAGAACAAGTTAAAGGCAATGGAGGAAGAGAGCCATAACTCGAAAAAACAGAAGCAGGGTGACGTTTCTACTAGTAATCGTGAAAGCCCTTCATCTGTGAAAAGATTAGACTAAAGAAATAAAATGGCATCCTCATGGATTTTTGCTTCATGTCTAAAGGATTTAATGAATACCTAGAATTTGTGTATATGCTCTTTCAAGTCGCAGGAAATTATTGACTTTGCAACTGTATTCGGAAAGCAGAAATTCTTGACATTAGTTTCGGTGCATCACATATTTACATTACATTATTACTAACGACTGTAATGGTTTTAGGAATTTGTCTTTGGTTTGATTGGCTCTCTTGTTCTTATTACTGTCTTGAAATTCACGCGGGATCCATACCTTCTACCTCCCCCTGCAGGGTGCGGCGTGGGGGTTATTCAGTAAACATTTACCCTCTAGACGTCTAGATTAAATATGAAATAAATATTTTAGCCCTTGTTTTGTAGAGCTTAAAATCAAAATTTTTACCAAGCCAAAATTATTTATTTCATTGGGTTTATTCAACCACGTATTTCATTAACTTTTGTCAAAATTTATCTAAAATTTGATTTTAACTTCCACCAAGCAAGGGCTTAATGTTGAAGCCTGTTTAATAGGCAATCGAATTCTGAGATGAATATTTTCAAATGTACCACCATCTTTAGACATATCAGGGGTAAATTTCGTATCTGCCCAAAAGCAGCACGTGTCTTCCTACACGGGTTTTGGACAGAATCGAAGCAGCCCATGAAGTTGACCTTCTAAATAGAAACCGTACTACCAATGGATTGGGTCGTGCTGAGCATGGACAACCCACACAACATTATCATTTGACAACTTATGATTACTCTCATCAATTGAAATCTTGTGTTTTTCTCACCATACAATTAGAGCTGTCAATGGATTGAATTTTGATCCAAATCCGATTTGAATTCGACGAAGTTAATGAGAGATGGATTTAGGATCTCACTCCGATAACTCTTAAGATTCGAATCCGATAATCCGTTAACTAAATGAATCAAATATGAATATAGGTCAATCCGATCCGATTTGTTATAAATAATTGAGTCGTTAAAATATTTTTATTTATCACTAAAATAAATAAATGAGAAAATAAATAAATTTAAAATAAAAAAGTAATCAAATTAAAAAAAAAAAGTTTATTTCAACCAATGTTTTAAAAATCGACCCAAGCATCGACTCGAAAAAGAAAGAGGGTCAATGATCAAAAAGTCGAATATGTATCTAACCGATTGTCAAATTGAATAAATAACTATACACATAAATGTAAAATATTATAAATAAAATAGATTTTTCAAATTTTAGTTTACTAATTTAAAGTAAATAAATATTTATAT
>CAIGRB010113998.1:0-11794 GCA_903798255.1 Fraxinus quadrangulata
TTCACTGTTTTTAAAAATCGAAAATAGAAAACGATTCGAAAATAGTAAAGAAAACATGCTCTTAAACTTTCGATGCACATAATACCAATATTTTAAAAACAAAATTAGATATTGACCCGAAATTATAACACTTCAAAAGTCAAATTGGGGACGACATGGGATTGAACTTGTTATAATAGTTTTTGTATTTTTGCCAAATAACAATATAGTTTTTTGGCTCAAATCTTGGTTTTCCTGGTCAAAAAGTTTAGTCCGATCCAATTTTATATAACATTGAATATTACAAAAAAAAAAAAAAGTAGAAAATATTATTTGCAAGACATAATTTCCATCACTGTCTTACTCAATCACGAGAACTAATGACATATTCGATATAGCGATAGCCAAATCAAAAAAATTATTTTTGAAATGACAAAAGTATCACATGCAGACAGACACCTACCCATTTCTTCTCAATTATGCAACTTGGATAGGGATTGCTGACATGGAGGGGGTCATAGGGTGTGTGATGGTACGGCGGGATTGGATGTTGTATTTTTTTATTTTTTATTTTTCAAATTGTCCTACCAGGCATTGACACCGTCACTTTTGCATGATTCTTTTCTTCCTATAAACAGCTTTTCTTTTCATACGAGACTGGTGAAATTGATTAAATTTGGTGAGATTCGGCCAGATTCATCCAATGTTTGGTACTACCATCCAAATGAAGATCCAAATTCGACGAACTTTTTATAATTTAAAAAATTGTGCTGGAATAAGAATCTCAAATCCTAATCCATATTGAAGAAGAAATTTCAACAAATAAATGTCCAAATATATCTCGTTATCTAAATAATTTCCTAACTTATTTTCTGAGAACTGTGAAATTGCGAATGATACCATTCTAAAATGAAAATGCTAAAGGTTTTTAAAGTGAGCCATATCACTTTTAATTTCCCAACCTCTTTCTTGAACATCCCAGTTCAAGACTCTCAAGTTTCAACCTCTAGTCGAGATACTCGCAACCACGGTTGAGAATTTGCCAGCGGTCGATAAATACTTTTATTTTTTCCGACATTGGTCGAGAAAGTCAAAGTTAGAACACTTGTTTTCAACTGAAGGCGAGAACCTTGACCACAGATCAAGAAAATAAAAAGTTATTTCTCAACCAGCGGGCGAAAATCTTGATTAGAGGTAGATGTGGAAAGAGGAAAGACACAAAAAACTAAGGGCTAAGAGGGCAGGTGCCCTAGCAGTATTATCAAACAGATTAGAAGTATACATATGGCCTTTTCCAATGTCCTAACAAGGAATTGGCCTCATACACACTGTTTATGTCTTTATGTTACCAATTACTCTAAAAGATGAAACAAGAGTCCACTTCCATTTTTCACCCATGTGTCTCTGTGGATTTGTAAAGAACAACTGTCACATATTTGGAACGGAACCGAGTAGTCGAACCGAGTGCAACCACAGACGGGATGCTCGCATTCTTCTGCATGTATAGATGGTCCAGCACCCCGGGTTGAGGTTTTGAAAGAGGAGGTGGAATCTCCATGTGAGGCGATGGGGCGTTGAGCAAAGTATAATCCAGGTGTGGAGGAACCATTGGCGGATCCTTCTCATAGTCCTCAGGGCCGGGGTATGAGTTGTTGTAGCTGGAATCTGGGGATTCAGGCGATTCAAAACTGGCAATGCTCTTGGTGACGTCTGGGACATAATCCTACAGCAGATATCAGTAAGCACCAGTTTTTCAATAAATATCACTTCAACAAGGATGGAACACATCTACTGATTTTGCTTCATTATCCAGTAGCTATATATTCTTCCTTCATAGCAAAGCATAAACGTCCAACAAGCTCAATTATTCATATGTATGGAGAATTTGATGACAATGTAAGTGGATCGCAGAGATAGCAGGGACAAGTGGGAAAGTGCATATGGGGCGTTGGTTTAATCTACCAATTCTGAAATGATCTAGAAAAGGAACTTTCAATTTTTCCATTGACGAGCAGTGCTAGGATCTAATGTGGGCAGTCGAGAAACAATATTCCTGTAGATGTGAATGTAAGGACAGATCTACACCAAAACAAGAAGAAATGAACAACAATTGGAAAGATAATCAACAGCATTTAATTCGAATGTTACAAAAGAGATCATTTTTGGGATTGAACCCACAATTGAAGGCAAGAAGTTCACGCTGCAATCAACTTGTTAAATAATTTGTATATAGAATGAAGGCCGAAGAAGGAAAGAGAAAAACTTCTAGGGATACAGAGAGCAATTGTCCTAGGAGAGATAGATGACAATGAATTTGACCATAAAAAATAAAGGTTACTACTTTTTATTAATTTCGAACTTGTATGGAAACGACACAAGTAAATGAAACTACCGGAAATTAAAGAAAGAAATGGACGAGTTCGTGCATAGATAAGCACTATTGATGAGGACAAAATTCAGATGAGAAGACCATATGTACCTTCACATCTAAGATGTTGCAAACATTGCCTGATCCATCCAGCTCCCACGGGATATCAGGGGCATACCTCCACTGTCTATCAACAATGAACCTGTATTGATAAACTCCTGCTGGAATTTTTCTCATAACAATGTACTCCTTCCCTGTTCTCCTCATGCGCTTCCTGAGAAGAAAAGATTACAGCATATAAAATCTCCCAATAAATCAAGTTCGGCAAAGTAAATCCTTCTTCACCATTCCGTAATGTTCGTTGCTAGATCAACCGGGAGATCTATAGCAACTAATGTTAGGTCGATGCGGAGCATGATCCAACCACCGTAGTGGAAAATTTTCCTTGTAATGTGAGGCTAAAATCAGAAGCAAACAATTGAATGGTTACGATAAAACAATAACTCTTGCCTTTTTCTCCAATTATCCCATGATCCCACCACATAAACTTCCCTGCCACCATGAGTCCATGTGATAATTGTCGGAATTTCAGGCTCGTCATGTATTTGATCTTCATACATTGAGGTAGTGTTCATCCATGAAGGGCCAGCCATGTTCATCTCTGCAGCTCTTTGTAAGGGAACCACCGGAATCTGAAGTAAAAAAGAGAATAAAAACTCACTACTCTCTTAAAGCAAGCAAAGAGACGTAACCACCCGGACTTGAAATACTTTTATAGGAACAACGTTACAAACTAGTGACGTGCATGAGGTAATACATTTGGTAGCGGTGCGATAAATGCCAAGTTGGTGACATATAGAAGTCAGAAGTTCCATTTCGAAAGAAACTCTCGCCGCGAAATGCATACGAAGACAAAGTTTCTGAGACCACCTGGCCTTCACAAATTTTACGCCAATATTAAATGCAAGCAACGATTAACCAATATACAACTTTTTGTCACCATATTCATGTTTGGTTCCAATAATTACACTTAAGAAGGATAACCACTTAATATCCCTTCTAAATTATGGTTTTCGACCCTCTAAATAATATACCATTTATAAGAGATCTTTAGCATTAAAGCCCTACAAAAGCCAAGCCCATCCATTTCGATTAAAAAACTCAGAAAATGTGATATAGACTATTTCCAATAGCATTGGCAGAAAGCAATATTTTTTATCCAGCATGAATTCAAAATCAAAGCTATAGCCCTCTTCAGACCATCTAGCAAATTATTGCATGCTACAATCCTCCATGCATAAATCAATAGGCAGCCAAAAACTACTTAATTCCAAAGATTTTCACTTAATCAAAAAGTAATTGATGCATACCAAAATTCATTTAAGAAATTGAAAAGTCATAAAAAATTTAAAAAAAAAAAAAGAAGAAGAAGAAGAAAAAAGACTAACCTGAGGTTTGAACATCTGGCGCACTACCACCGCTCCCAACCCCAGATGGACTGTTCTTTACATCATCTTCCATCCCATTTACATTACCCTTTTTTACCCTATTCATACNTCCTATGAGCTTGGAACTACTGGTTAAATAATCTGATGAATAATTTGCTGCGGGGTGGAGTGGGGTTAGGGTTCAAACAAGCTCTAAGTTATCACTTTCATGATAGTAGTACGATGGGCCTGAGGCTGAGAGGCTGTGACGTGCATTTGTATGGCAGGCTTGCTGGGTTGCCTGAGCCCAACGAGACATACAGTCTACTTCACACTTTTTTACATAATTAAAAGTTGATAAAAAATTTAAGTTAATTATAATCATGCATTTTATGAAATTCACAAACTTTTCAATCGCATATTTAATCAAAATTTACTAGAAACACAATTTTAATCTATACCAAAAATGGGCTAAATTGTTATCATGCCCCTATTTGGTGAATATTAAAATTAGATTTTTAGCAGATTTTGATAAAATTTAAGGTGCGTTTGATTGCGAACATGAAATTTGTATTGAGAGAAAATAAATTATATGCAATTCAATTGTTTATAACTTATTTGTATGAAAATTATTGATTAAACGTATTTGATTAATTTAGTTTTCAACTTAAAATTTTTTTTACTTGTCCATTTTTTATTGGTTGGTAGATGAGAGAGAGAGAGAGATAATAAATTTCCTGGAAAATAAAAACATCTCTTTAAAAAAAATATTTTTCTTATTTTCAAGGAAAATATGGTCAAGTGATCAAAAGAGGAAAATATTTTTTGTGGAAAAAATGGTCAATCAAATAGCACAAAAATAGAAAATTAGGTGAAAAAAACACATTTTCCATGGAAAACATTGACAATCGAACCCACTCTTAATGAAATGTGTGATAGAAAAGTCGTAGATCCTATAAAATATGTAATTAAAATTAATTGTTGATTTTGACTTTAATAAAAATCTAAAATATAATTTTTATCAAACATAGGCTATATAACAAAAAGATGTTGTCCGGTTAGGAGAGTTAGGTGGCAGTGCTCATTATGTTTCCCGTTCCCACCTCATTTGGGGTAGGGCAAGGTAGGTGTGGATAAGATTATGGCAGGCTTGTTGGGTTGCCCGAGCCCAACGAGATATACAGTCTACTTTCACACCCTCTTAAATTTTATGGCCGTTTTTCCAGAAATACAAGAAATTCATACCAAGTCCAACTCGGTGTAAATTAAAAGTTGATAAAAATTAAATTTTTAGCAAATTTTGATAAAATTTAATGAAATGTATTGTAGAAAAATTGATGATCACATGAGATATGTAATTAAAATTAATTATTAATTTTGACTTTGATAAAAATCTAGAATATAAATTTTATCAAACATGGGCTATATAACAAAAAGATTTCGTCGGGTTAGAAGACTCGGTGGCAGTGATCATTATGTTTCCCGTTCCCACCTCACTTGGGGTAGGGCGAGGTGGGTGCAGATTTTTCCAATCCCGAATATTTCATTCGCATGCGTAGTTGATTTCAAAACTCTACATACGAATCAAACGATAAGGTCTTGTACAACAAGAAAAATAAACTTGAGATCTCTTCATTCCAAACACGTTCAACATTACATATCAAACGTGATCTATATAAACATATAATGCAGTCTTTCCCCCTATCTCGTTTTCTCTCACACACAAGTAACAGGGTTGCGGAAATTACATGCAACTCGTGTTGTGACTAAAGCGCCATCCACACGAGCCACGGGCAACTCGATGCACCATTTTATTACACATTTTCCCTCGTCTTGGCTCTTCTATTCATGTGCCTTTTCGCAGTTTTATGTAACAAATGTATTTTATGGGCTGTGTATGTCCGAATGCCTTCGTCAATCGATGTTAATTCTATCCCTTTGTGTTTTCCAGTAAAAGCATGTCTACAAGAACATGTTTTGGGCAGATGAAGAACTTTAACGAGACAGATCTTTTCCAAGTTTGGAATGGAGTGGAGATGGGATGGCAGATCGATGTTAAATTCCCCGTAGCCATCTGTTTTGCCCATCGCATATGATTTCCTCGTTTTAGGGCCGCTGGTGCCGCAGAAAACAGCAATCGATGCACCTGCGTATTTTGTAATAAAATTTTAGAATATGTTTAGTATGCAGTATTAAAGAACAACGTACAATGAAAAGATTTTAGTCACAATCCCGGCAGCAGCAAAATCCTAAGTTCTGAATTTTAAAACGCGTCCGAAATAAATTCTAGGATATTAGAAATTTTTGTGCAACCTAAATACCGTGAAGTTTAACTTAACAAACAAATCTCTGTTCACGAAAATGATGTGCCTGAATTTTGGGCACTGAAATATAATTTCGTTAATACCACAAAAGAAATCTATGTTTATGACCAATATTATCTTTTTGAGTCCAGATTTTTATGTTTAAGAAAAGAAATCTTAGAAGTCAAAAATTAAGGATCGGACATGGAATTGGTGGTTTTCCACTTTCAGAAATATACTTATAAACCATTTTTTTGGTCAAGAAATTGCATCATGACTTGAAACTATTAAGCCCCTCTTAGGCATCCTTTACTTCAAAACTCTTTTCAATACGTACTTATTTTTAACCATATATTCACACAATAAAATATTCTGCGATAAATCCAAAACTTTTTTTCTTACTTTCTAACCACCAATTCTCCACCTATTTACTATTCAAAACATTGAAAATTCCAAAGGCTAAGATTTTTGTTTTCAGTTTAATAATTAATTAACTAAATAAATGAGTTTTAAATCTTTATGTTTGCACTAATTGTGCTCGTTTTAGACCTTTAATTAAAAAAAAAATTGATATGCATGGGATGAGACTTTTTGATAATGAAAATTTCTAAAAAATAAATATGTTTGATATTTAAAATCTTAAAATTTTAGACATTTATTAACATTTCAAAAACGTATATCCATTTAAATATTATTTTCAACACCACGTGGAGACTGAATTCATTTGTAATCAAAAGTTTGCCGTATCCACAATTTTCATAAATGAATTGCAACATAAACTGAAGTATGGTGATGAAACGATACTTTTAGAGCATGCAAAATCATGACAAAAAAAAAAAAAAAATTAATAATAATAATATATGTATATATATATATATATTAAGCCCTTGTTTGGTGGAACTAAAAATTAAAGTTTTAGTATAGTTTGATAAAAGTTGATAAATTGATGGTTGAAAAGCTATGAATTTTATGAAATGTATGGTTAAAATTAATTTTTAACTTTGATTTTTATCGAGATTTTAAGTTAAATGAGTTAAGAATAGTTGAAGGATAGAAGAAAACTATACAAACCAGAAACTGGCAAAGGATGAACTAAATCTTTATGATTTCTATCACCATGGCAAAGAAGTTCCCCTGTGATTACAACCCTGGACAGTTGCTCTTCTCCATAGCCAGCCCAATTCACCAAGTCTTCATTCATTGTAGGCAGTTCGATAATCGATTTTTCTCGACCGGCGGCCATCGATAGAGTCCCTGGACAGAGGAAGAGGAGGAACGTGACGAAAATCATATTCACGAGAGTGTTACACCCGCGAAAATGGCTCATCATCTGATGTTTGTGTTTGTTCACAAACTTTGTGTTAACGTTAGAGGGAATGAAGGAACAATGAAAAGTTAGCTACCGCATTTGGTTTATTTATATAGGGACCCTGCATGGTTCATATGCCCTTTTCAAACTAAGCCAATTACAATTTTAGCCTTTACTTCCGAGGCCATTTTTTTATTCAAACATTTGGATTTGAACAATAATTTGATGAGAATTTATATTATCACTCATAATGACACTTTTGATGAGTTCATTTGAAGAAGATTTTATTGACAATCTAAATTATGATTTCATACTTATTTCAAAAGGTCTAGTCGAAGAATGTCGGCTAAAAACAAGTCAAAAGTTACAATATTAGGCTTATTTGTTTTATTGCACGACAATTCGCAGTATATTTTTGTGATCGTTTTATGAGTAGATTGTGTTTTAGATATTATCATATATTGTGGGGTTATACGTAATTATAAGGCACCCTTTTATATGTTTTCGTAAGATTTATACTTGCCAACGTTGTGACATTTTTAGTATATCGGATCTCGACAACGACAACGACAACGTTTGAGTCTGACTACCAAAATAACATTTCCCTAGGTTGTTTATAAAAGTGTGATGCTGTGTAAGAGGGCAAATTGGAGAGCCGCTAAAAATCTAGGGTCATAATAGTCATTCCACTATGATTTAGTCAATATTAAACTAGTTGATTTTTTTATTTTTTTTTTGGAAGTTGGGAAAATGGAGGCGAACTGTTTAGGTTGGTAGCCTAATCTAATCACTTACGGGTTCTTTTAATAGCAAGACTAACGTTTCCGCAGCCTAAATCCCACTTTGGTAAACAAGCACTCCAACGCAAGTCAATTTTCAAGCCTGCCCCAACTGTTTCCATCTGACTCAAATACACACTCTTTCTAATAATTTTCTTGTCCAAACTTATTTTTTACAAATAAAATAAGATTATCTTTTTTTTTTTTTGGCACAAAAAAAAAAAAAAAAAAAAAGAATCAAATGGTCAGACCCATTTGACCTGAAAAACAATAATGATTAAAATATGATTAATTAACGGTTCCGAAAAAATTGAAAATATTGCAGTGGTCCAAGAATTCATTTCGTACTCTTTTTTTAGTTAATGTTCCTACCGATGGTAAACCTTTGATTATACCATTTAATTTAAAAGTCTGATAGGTTAAAGATACGAGAAATATTTTATTTTTCAATACCTTATTAATCAATTTCATTTAAAAGTTTAGATTGCTTGAATATTGAAGGATTTATTGTTAGTAGTTTATATTAAGAATTTGCATGTGTAGTGGAGTCAGACCTACTAAGAAGGTGTCATTTCTCAATTTAAAGTAGTCAAAATAGGTAAGAACCTACTAGTTTATTCGGAGATCATCCACTAACTTATCCAAAATAATTGAAAAGTACAAGAAATTAGTTAAGAATAATTGGTCAAATGGTTAAATCTCTCGTATTCTAAGAGCAATGCTATTTCAACCATACTATAAGTACATAATTTTACCGAATTGATTATCGAATAGGGGGGCTGACACTTGTCAATTTGGTAACCAATTAGGTGAAAAATTATGTACAACAAAAATAATACATGCTACTTATCATATATTGGTGATGTGACAATCTATTATACTTCACATTTCTTCCTCACTCTCATAAAAATTGATTTGTTCAATTACATTATTCCACATAAACGTCACATCACTAATATTCCATCATCATAATGATAAATAACATTATTTATGCTAATAAGGTCAAATCTTTCGAACAATAATTATCTTCTAGGCTCTGGCTCTGGCTCTGGCTCTGGCTCTTTACTTTTTTCTTATTTATTTTTCTTCCAAGCAGCCTAATTCCCTTGTCTGCAGGAAGGGAAGGGAAGGAAGGGAAGGGAAGGGTTGATGGGTTCGTCATCCGTCAAGTTTCTTATCTTATTGGAGAAGTTTGATCGTATCTCTTATATTTTGTTTTCTCCAAAAGATCGAGAATCAAAGCCACTTTATAAAAGATTTACTATGGTCCTCTTTAATATGTACAATAATTAGCTCATGTCACACGTATCAATCGAAAATATTTCTCATGGATTGAATGTAATTTCTCATGGAATGAACGTGATTCTACATTATATATAATTTTTTATAGTCACAATTTCTTTTTCCTAAATATCCTATTCTTATCGAAGGCCACAGACGGTGGGACAGAATTTATTCTTCTAGGGCAACGAAGTTTTTTACAAATTATGAATAATCCTATAATTTAGGGAAATTTTGTTAATATTCTTAATTGGTTTTATCAATTCATTTACTGATTTTTGTTATTTTGCAAAATGTTTCTTATTTCTAAAAATATAACGTTAATCACAGGGAATTGTCAAAGGGGTACTTACAAAAATATCCTTAAAATTAGGAATGTTTTGAAAAATCATATGAAAAGTTTTTAGAAAATAAAAAATACTGTATAAAATGAAAAAGTGACACAATGTCACTTTTTTAAATAAAAATTGTCACTTTTTTAAAAAAGTAAAAAAGTGACACAAAATCAAAAAAAGTGACACACACTCTCAAAAAGTGATACAAACTCAAAACAAATGACCAATACCAAAATAGCACCATCCATTTGTGCAACACCAGTAATCATGTTCTTAAAATAATCAGCACGTACAGGCTAATCCACATGCTGATTATGTTAGGAAAATATAACATATTATTTCATTTTTTTAATCTTCTTAAAAATTGCAAAAAACTAAAAAATGTCACAAAATTTAAAAAAATGACACAATGTCACTTTTATAAAATTGATGAGCAACTTTAACATCCCTAAATGGTAATGCATAAAATTAAGTAAGTGATAGTGTGACAGAATCTCACTTTTATTTAAAAAAAAAAATGATTTTGTTANTTTATAAAATTGACGAGTAACTTTGACATTCGTAGATGGTAATGCATAAAATTAAGTAAGTGACAGTGTGACACAATCTCACTTTTACATAAAAATGATTTTGTTAGTAAAAAAAGTGACCAAAAAATCAAAAAAGTAATAGAAAATAGTGACAAACACTATAAAAAGTAACTGAAACTCAAAAAATGACACAAACTCAAAAAAATGACGAATACTAACAAAAGTGACAAGTTAGCAATTTTCATATTGGTGTAACACAATTGAGTTATTCTATTACCCGGTCGAGGTATGGCAGAATACCTTGTACAATATGGTTATTTTGCACATCCAATTTTTCTTCTCAAATTTCAACTACACAGAACCAACACATTAGAATATTATTTGAAGCAAACAAATAAAATTGAAGTTTTCTGTAATAAAATTGAACAAAGCTAATTACTCACATTGAAACAAATTATCAAACACTTCATACACATGTAACAGAACCCTTGACATTGATATTTGCTACATTGAAATTCTTCTCGCATTGGCTATAGATCCTTCGTCCAAGGTATTTCTCAAACAGTATTGTTTCATGGAAGCTCGAGATTTACCACCAGTTCAATATCTGTTACATCATTCAATATTTCTGCTTGCCTAACTATTCAGGGAAATCCATCTAGTATAAATCCTGATTCACCTTTAACTTCTCCTACCTCAAGCCTCTTCGACAATAAGCTTATAACTATCACATCAGGTACCAATTTCCCTTAGTTCACGATCTCTGTAAGCTTTTTGGAAAGTGGTCCAGAGGCGACACCCACCAATGTCGGAGCCATTATTGCCACATCGATTTCAGTACCATATGCCATGTCTCCAGAAAGTATGCGAGCATGTGCGACGTCATGAAGCTGGTCATCCTCTTCAGAAGCCAGAAACCATTCTGTATTTAATGAAGATGAAGACAAGGATGCACACAATGAAAAGAAGATGAGACCTCTGGTTCTGATCAATTATTCAACTGAGGAACAACGATCAGTTTTTGAGACCCCATCAACGAATATGGTTGCAATTGCAGAATTTGCAAAGCATGTTATAACAACAAATTCTAGAGAGGAGAGCCTCCTGTGGGAAAAATGATTTTTCTTCTAGGATTGGAGATATTGAATTGCGATTTTTAGGTTTGGGACTTTTAGGACGTATTAATTATGTGTTAAATGGTTTAATTAATTTTAAAAGGGTATTATTCAATTTAGTTAGTTTAATAGGGTATTGGTCCCACCTCATTAAAAATAGTGGAAATTACATAAAATTAGGTACTTAAACTTCCAAATTCAAAATTTAGATATGAAGTTTATTTAATCAAAAATTATGTATTAATTTGATATTTTATTAATTTTAATAATATTATAATACTAATATTTCAAATAAACTCTAATTCATTTTTAATCCCATTTTCTCTCACTGCTCCCTCCGCTTTCTCTCTCTCTCCCCCTCCCTCCGC
>CAIGRB010113998.1:12437-73896 GCA_903798255.1 Fraxinus quadrangulata
GGGAGAAACTGAAGCAAGGAAATGAAAGCAAGGAAATGACCCAATCTCACAAGCTTTTCTAATTGGGCCGGTTCAAGTCGTGACCCGGCCTCACGTGTTTTTAAAATTTGAATTCCATTAGATTGCCACCTTACTGTGTAAACCTCCGTGTAAAGCAACGGGTACCTGTAGCGCAATTGAAAAAAAAAATTGGGCTTTGATAAATTGGAACCTATTTTCTATAAGAGGAAATTACAAAAAACCAGGTAGTTAAACTTTCGAATTCAAAATTTAGGTATAAAGTTTATTTAATCAAAAATCAGATATTTATTATTTTGATAATTTATTAATATATTAACCCTAAACCCTAAATCATTTTTCATCTACTTCTCCTCTCTCTACCTCGTCTCTCTCTGCCCTCTCCATTTTGAGAGTCCACAGCAGCGAGAGTCAACAACGTCGGTTGTTGTTTCCCCCTCACAGTCGGCGTTGTAAGAGTCGACAGTGGCTACGCTGCTGTGTTTTCCCCTCACAGCCGGTGTTGTTGAGAGCCGACAGAGACATCGCCGTCGTCACTGCTACAATAGGTAAGAGCTCCCACCGTCGAAGACACCTCCGAACGTCACTACAAGGCTCCTGTTGATGTGCTACAACTGATGTGCTGCTCTCTCGCAGCCATCAATGTGAGTGCTGGCATCGGCATCTTCCTCGTCGCTACTACAGTTAGGTGGTGGCATTGGTGTTTTTAGTTGGGTTTTTTTTTTTTCGTTTTTGGAGTAGTGGTGGTTGTTATTATTTTTACGTTTTGGTGGTGTTGGGATTTTGGGGTGGTTTTTGGAAGTGGTGGCGGTGGTGCAGGTGGCGATTTTCTGAACTATGTGTGAGTAGTATTCGATGGGTGGTGGACGGTGATGACGATGGTTGTGTAGGTGGTGGTGGAAAAATGGCAACTGCAACCTGAGGTGGTGGTGGTGGCGACGGGTTTCGGATTTTTTGGTAGGGGGTTGTCGTGTGGTGGAGATGGTTGAGATTTTTTTGGTGGGGGTGGTTGTTCTGGTGGTGTAGGTGGTGCTGGGTTGGGATAGGGGTGGTGGGTTGACGATGGTACAGGTGGATGTGGCGGGTGAGGGTAGTCGCAGGTGGCCATAGTGGCGGTGGCAGTGATGGTAGTGTTGGTTACGATGGTACGTGACCCACTAATTGGTGGTATGTGACCAAATATTTGGGAATTTGTGACCGATCCCTCAAATGTGACCTAAAAATATAATAATATGTTAAAAATAATCTGTAACCTACTATCTGGTGGTATGTGACCAAATATTTGAAATTTTGTGACCAATTACTCAATTGTGATCTAAAAGTTTAATAATATGTTATTCAAAAATAATATGTGACCGACTAATTTAAAATTCTGTGATCTCGAAATAATCCGTGACCTATAAAAAATTTTATTTGTGACTTCGAAATAATATGTAACCAATTAATTTTAAAAAATGTGACATGTGATATATAATTATGTATATGTGACTATTAATTACATAACTGTAGCCTTATTATATTTAATTAATAAATATTTTTTAATTAATTAACTAAAACCTAATTTTTATACTAATCAAACTTAAAATTTGATTTTTGAATTATGCATGATTAATCCCCTATTTTTGAACTCTTCCCTTAAAAATAATACCCAAAAAACCCACCCCACCAATTTGTGAGAGGGCCTGTAAAAGGCCCGTGAGGAATGACCTGGCAACCCAGCATGATCCTTTTGTCATTGTGTGTTCATGGAGGATTAGGTTCAATTCAATTTGGTTCCTTTTTAATGCATATTTCTAGTGTACTTTTAAGAGCTTTCAAGAACATTCCTGCTTCCGTATAATTATACATGCTTGCGTGTTTCTAAATCTATATCCCTTCTCTTAAAAGGGCATCAAGGTTCACTATTCATTCTTGTTGTTTTCACACTTAAACTATTCACGAACTGGTAAAATCCAGAACCCCTCGACGTTTGCTATCATGTTGAAGGTCCTCACCTCCACACGCTGGTACGTCGTTGTTTGGGGTACAACTCTGGCCCGAGCCCACCGTCGAGACTGCCTCTCCAATTCTTCAAGTCTTGAACTCCCTCCGAGGAACTAACACAAAAGGCCCGTATTTTTATAGTCGGTTCTTCTTCTCCGACTCCTCTGATGGGTCCAACACGGCGGAAGTTGGGTCCGAGGCCGAAGAGGTTGATGGGGCTGCTACTGATGAGGCTGAATGTAAGTCTTCATCAGCTATTGTTCCCGCTGTATTTAGACCTGAAGATTATTTAACGGTTGGTTTTATGAATTATAGTTATACATGCATTTAGTGTACATGAATCTTGGGTTTATGTATGATTGTTCAAAAATTTTGATCTTTTAATCTTATAAGCAATCAAAAATTGGGTAAATCTCGAATTTGCTTTTTGACAATCCAAGATTTGAAAATAAAATTCATCATTGCGGTTATGGCAACTCTTAAATCTTAACTTTTTTGTACGCGGGAGCACTTTTGCAATGGTTGTACTGAAAAGGTTCAAAATGGAATTTTTTTGTTGCAAGCTTATCTTAACTAATGGAGAATTATGTCTCATACAAAATATACACGAGAAATTTGGAGGATTTTTATGTAAGAATGCACATATATGTATAGTATGCACAAGCTTGTTAATTTGAGGAGTGCATATCAAATTCGTGTTGCGGCTTTCTTTTACTCTCGTAAATAATTATTTCTTGATTTCTTCCATTTGCTTCCTCTGCGTTGCAACTCAACCACATATTTGGGAAAAGAAACACAGGGAGCCTAAATGATGAAATTAGCTATTTTGGTTATATGGTCTATGTAAAATCAATGTGTTAGGGTGTGAGGATCGTCTTTCATTGGAAGATAGGTATTTTAGGATGACAATGAAATTTACGTCTGTCTCTCACACACAAAGGTCTCACACACACAAAGGTAACAGAGGAAATGAATGTTCATGTTCTATTTGTGGTTATGGAAAGTGCAAAGCTTGTGGAGGAAAGGGAGGGGCTTCATTAGTTGTTCGTAGAATATAAGGTTTTTCTGTTTCTTACTTATTTGTTGGGGGTGGCAATGGAAAGGTGATGTTAATCCATACCCAAGGTTTGGAGGAATAATTTGTAGTGAGGAGTTGTGATGATCGTATTTTTTGAGGGGTGGGGAAGAATTTATTAATGATGTCTTCAACTTGATATAATTATTAAACTAGACAAGTGTATGAGAACAATGGACATTTTCTCTGGTTCTATTAGTTTTAAATTTATCTTACTCAGATTCCACGGTTTTCTATTTTTATTCGAATTTTTGGACTTCTCTTCATCTTGAACCCCACAACTTCGAGATTTGGCTTTTTAAATATTCCACGAGGTATAGACACTTCATAAGGTGAAAAGAAAAGACTCAAGAGAGATTATAACAATTAGATCATTATTGAATACATTAGAAACAAGATAGAATTGTTTAGATTTGATTGAGAGGACCAAAATCTTGTAAGACAATTAGTTGTTTCTTGGTATAATAAATTCTTCTCTTTCATAATTTTCTTGATTGTTGTGTGATTTATTAAATTTCATATTGTCCATATTTTTTGTCTTTATTTATTTGGCTGATTTTCAACAAGTGATATCAAAACGTTGTTGATATCGGGGTTTACACGACAAATAAAAATAATTAGAAGATATTTTTGTTTGACGTACCATGCAAAATGATTTTATTCAACCAAAAAAAGAAAAAAAAAAAACTTTACATATCCAAATTTTATTTCAAAAAATAAAATAAATATAAATTATAATAAAATACTCACACGTGTTAAATGAAGTGAACCACGTGGGTTCAGCACGCAAATAGTCCAAATTTTACAAAACCATGAAATGGAAACACTCGTCGCTGAAGTAAACTCCGCACTCAATAGATAGTCAAGGAGCAAATCGAGCACAAAATTTTTGGTTATTGATCTTTTAGTGTATCTGAAGTTCATCAAATTGATGTGAATTGGAGCAAATTCTCTGTAAGTATTTGTAATTACGAGTTACTTTATTGAAATTGGAGTGACTGAAGAGCAACCGAAGTTGAATGAGGTCGGATCGTAGCTGGAGAGTCTCCTGCTTCTAAAGACACTCTCGCGAGAGTGTTAGAGGTGAGAATCACTTTCCAATTAACTCTATTCTATTCGAATTATTTGTAGAAGCAAATTTGAAATTGTCTATTAGTTTAATTTTGCGCATGCGTGATTGGGAATTGTGCTATGGCTTCAGGATGAATTTTTGAAATTGGCATTGAACTAGGGTTTAGTTTACGAGGCATCGATGTTCTTAAATTTTCGGGTAAGAAAAACATAAAGTTTGAGTCTTTCTTGAGGGTTCTAACTTTATTTTTTAATAGAAACAGTTTGGAAGCAATTCTTGAGTTATTTGGGGAGTTTTCTCTCCCTCTCAGTCTCTCTGAATTTTATTGTTCATTTTCTTACTTCATTATGGTGATCGACTCTATATGTAATTGAGAATATTATGATCAATATATTTTGCTATAATTAGGGAAATTACTTGCTTTTATATTTTTCAAAATAGATATGTATATGCAAAATGAATTATGTTATACGTAGGTTCTCTTTCTATAAGGACACCCATGTGCTTTTCTTGGAAATAAACAAAACATAAAACTCAGCAATGACAAATTAAGCAGATAATAGATTAAAGAGAAATTGCAAAGAACCAAATGTGATTGAATTCATCTCGTTCAGATTGAAACTCAAATAACAGAATGCTTGTTGAAGAAATAGGACTACGTAATAATTTTGAGGAGGAAGCGAAAGACAAAAGAGTATTTCTTTATGGAATGCGTTTGAAGGATTGGACTGACCTGGGGAGGTCTACTTACAGGCTTTTCGATTCTTATCTTTTTGGCGCAAATTAATCCAAGCCATGGGGACACTTGTCCAGAGAAGACACGACCTGACACCGGAACTGCACATATCCGCTAAGGACCTTTTTCCGACGAATTTTATCTATTCATGTTTAGTCATGACACATTGGCTGATCACATGTGTTTATTTGTATTCAATGACCAATGACCTCTACATTAGACACGCGACAAGGTCACAGTGCACCTCAATGGGATATTTGAGGTGTGGGAGTTGTACCACTCTTGTGGCTAGTCGTTGAGTTTGATTACCTTATATGATAGTGAACTTATCTAATTCATTAACTCAATAGTTATGGGGTCAACTAATTAGCGTCCCATTAATGTGGCTATAAAACATATTCATAACAATCTGAATGTTCCAGAACTCCGTAAGGGACATATACTGGGGGTGTGTTTTGAAGTTCGTTAATATTGACGCATTCTCGAGTCACCTGACAAAATAATATCTGCCAATCATGTATAAGGGCTGTACATCAACGGCTCATATTCCCCGGGGGGGTTAGGGGTGAAACTGTTGTTATCTGAGTCAATAGGTTATTGACTAACGTAAGCTATTAAACCTTTGTTTCTAGTGTTTTAAATTACATTTTCCCTTTTGGCCTCGGCAAATTATGTCATGATTATTAACATTCAAGAACCATCTTCTATATAGCTTGAGGTTTGCTATCTGGTACCCATGCTAGAGTTGCTTTGGAAGATGTTGATTAAAAGATAGTATGTTTAAAATATCTTGAAATGCAGACATCTAAAGTGAATAGCTCATAATTCTGAGAAATTTTTTATAAAGCACAAAGCATCAAAACAAAAGAGTATCTTGAAGGTAGTAAGGGGATTATCAAATACAGATTTTAATATTATTACAAAGCTATTAAACAGGCAAATGTAGCTAAAATAAGTGACTGGTAAGTGATGGAGGATGGCATACGACCATTGTCTGTCCTGAAAAACAGTCCTACGTACACAGGACGATTAATAACAATCACTAACCCACTCAAAATCATCTGCAATGCATAAGAATCACTCTCTTTAGTTCGGGTGTTAATGATCAGTCTTGCCATAATCCATATGAAGGCTAACAGGTTTAAAAGTGCAATTGTTGCTAAAATGTTGAACATGAATGAAACAGTACCAAATTCCATAATTTCTTGTTCATATCTCAATGAAACATCATCATCAGCAACCTTTGAAGTGATATCAAAACTCAACTTTGAAAAACCCAAGGATTTGAGGATTGTTCCATAGATTCCGTATAGATAAGAAGTAAGTCTCTTATACAGCCACATCCTTTGGTCATTATACCATCCTTTTAACGTTCCTCCCGACCAAAGAAACTCTCCTAGGCTGTAAGAGTATTTTGCTATGAAGACATATGCATATGGTAGAACCCAAGGACTAGACAACTGTTGATAGAAGACAATTGATTCTCAGGAGATTATGGGACCTTTGTCTTGTCTTAAAAATGCTGAAATCTAGGACACATACCTGTGGAAACAGTGTGATGTCTTTGAGAAGACAGAGAGGCGGGACGATAATGTAGAATAGTGTAGCCAAACAGTTTACTGCCCATAGATTGTAGCAGCAGTATGAAATCTGTAGTTGTAGAGGGATGTTACCATGGCCATAGATTAAAGGGCAGTATTTTGACATAAAGATCTGAATATGACCTTTGGACCATCTTGTATGCTGAACTAGTGATTGCAAGAGCGATGTAGGAGCTACTCCTATGAAGCCCCGTCTCTCCGGATTGAAGCTAACAGATCTCCAACCCCTACATTGTATTGACAATCCTGTAACGATATCTTCTACAGGACATCCATACTTTAGCCCCGTCTGAAAATCAACATTCATTAGCTTAATATCAGTACTTGTGCATATGTTTGAGAGGAATGTGAAGAATATACCTCTTTGCCCCATTGGGAATTTTCTTCATAGCTACACCCTGCAAGGATTTTGCACGTTGCTTCAAGCACGTTCGCACTTTCTTTCACCCGTACTTTCCCATTCTCCTTCGTCCAATCAATTTTGGATTCTTTTTCATATTTCTCCCCACAAAGAGCATCTCTTCTGTGAAAACAACCACTGCCAATATACATGGGTCCTCCGTTTGCATCTGCGCCTGGATGCTCCACCTTCATCACCAGAAAGTTCCACACATCAGAACAATCTCAATGATCAATAAAATCGACCAGGGAGAGAAATTATTGAATCATGGGTTTAATTACATTTACCTCATTGATTACTCTTAAATGATTTCCATAAACATCATTCTTTGTGACGTTATTAAAGTATTGTGGATATTGTACATATGCAGTATTGTGACTCATCTCTTCATCCATGAAAAAGCATAGTGCATCTCTCACTGATTCTGAATTGTTCGAATATTGATCGCAGTCCACATTAAGAATAATTTTGCTGTTGCTTATCCTTGATGACACCCTTATCTGATTGATCAATAAAATGAAAATTTTGACACATATATCATCATAAGAATGCTACAAATCCCATAAGCTTACCAAGGCATTCATCGCTCCTGCTTTAAAGTTGTGTTGGTATTGAGGTCTCTTCTCACGTGCCATGTATACTAAAGTTGGCAAAGGTTTTTGCTCAACATCCACTGCCTTGCTGTCTCTCCCGTCAATTAGTATCTATGAGATTACATAAAGAAAGTTTTGCTTATTCAAAGTTATGTTTACACTGTTACATTTATTCATTTCATATCGATTAGTTGTCTAATTGCTACTAAAGGGAGGGAGTGTTTCTGAAAATTGTTACTCGGGAGGAGTACGTTTTGCTTGTAGAAATTGTTTCCTTTAGCATCTTAAGAACGAGACAGTGAACTTACTTCAAGAATAGTCTGATGATCATGTCTGCTTGCCCCCAACTCCCACTCTCGAAACCCCTTGTGTTGTTTCCTTAGCTCATCAGGAACTCGACCTAGCTTCATAGTGACATTGACCCGTCCCTTCATTTCTTCAAATAAGTTCTGTCCAGCCAGAAAAGGAAAAAAACATGATAAACTATAGCGATCTTGTTAATGTGAGTTCGCAATAGAATTAATCAGAATATTAGTTGAAGCTTTTAGCAAACTTTAAATGTATATTCATTTAAATCTTGTCTTTAATGTTCATGAGATTTTATTTTATTTTTCGAGGTGGGAAAGGGCAGGGAAGGGCAGGGAGGTGGGGGCGGGGGAGGAGGGGCCGCCTAGGTAAGTCAATTTCAGTTGTTTGAACGTGGTAAATTGAAAATGAGACAATCAACGAGACCTAATGAACAAGTGCGGATAACCAATCTACATCACTTATTTATATCAAATATAATGTTGACATATGAAATGAATAGAATAATACTTGATAATTACATCTGGGGTAAGAACCAATTGGGAATTTAGTATTGATAATACAAAACAAAGTAACATGATCATATTTCCACTATGATTTGTCATAAATCATCAACTCCATTGGCGCGTGTCTATTATGTAATAGTCTGAACAATGCAAAATGCAAGTTCTAAGCTTATTTTTCTTTTTAATATTAATATTAGATCAGACTGAACATGTATTATTTTCTATAAAAATTGATTTACTGTAACTTCCTCATGGATCTCTTCTACAAGAAGCATAAGTAAAAATGAACACACTACCAGATAGACCCTTAATCATGTTCAATGCTGCTTATTATGCAATTAGACGTAAGATGAATCGAACATAGTGACAAATACCTTAATGGTCCTCCACTCTTTGGCAAAGATAACATTGTCAACTGGTGTTTCAACGGCTGAAGAGAAGTAAACAACAGGTGAGCGTGGTTCCACTTTAAATTTCCGGCAAAACGGTAGCCAGATCTTGGAGAACTGGGAAGCCTCCAATAGAGCATAAAACATCAATTCTGAACCCCCATCATCTGAAAGGTAAACGTTCAGCTTCTCCGGTGGGTAATCGTAGGCCATTACTGACAGCACGGTGTTTATCACCATCACTGGTGGCTCTAGCACCGGATCAGCCGTGCACACAAATATGTCTATTCCTGGCAAAACCTTCTCATATCTGATAGATTATAGCATCAATATTCAGCACAGAAAACCGATATTAGTGTGTTTGCTATGCTAGACTCAGTACTGGATATGACTATAAAACAATATTATGGAAGAAAAAGCTGTCAAAGTTTTGTCTAGCTTTGTATTACCTCCGAGAGAGCCTTTCTTTGAAGGTGGAACGGTATACGGGGCTCCATCGAACTGACTGAGTGATCAGCCAATACAAAATATACCATAACTCGGCCATGAACGAACCAATCCAAGCCCATCTTTTCAGTTCACCTTGTGCTGGAAAATGGTTGACTCTGTAAACACATATGAAAAGTATGCCAAGAAACACAGTAACTGCATATAACCGGTAGAGTAATCGTCCCTTTGCTACTCTGGTTTCAAAGAGAGGAAGATAATCATCCTTTTCCATGGTAATGGTTGAGAAAAAATAAAATTATTACTGGAACTTAAATGTAAAATACCGAATTTTTTTTTTTCAAAAAATAGAATTATTTATTTTATATACTATATTTTTAATATGTTGGAAAGTTAGAGACTAAAGTAATATATATATATTAAATTTCATTTTTATAAGAGTCGAATATTTGAATATTGATAGAGCTATGATAAGTATATAGATATTGAGCTCGTTGGGTAGATCGTAATTAATTATGAATATTAGGCTCGAGAAAATGTTAATTCAAATAAGCGAGATTCAAGTTATCAAGGTCGAAATATATTATCTTAAATTATAATTTAGTTAAGTTAATTAATGAGTCTAGAATATATGGGCGACATCGTGTAGAGTTGGTAAGTTGTTAGTTGATTTTTTTTATTATATGAGGATTTGTTTTATGGTACACCACGAATGGGAGTTGTTGAAGGGGGCTATCAAGTAGTTTATTTTATTCAATAAAATTAAATGTACACACTTGGTTCATATTAAGTTTCACATCTCCCTCACATGGGGTGGAACCTGCGAGCATGGTTCTATTTTATTATCCTTATATTTTGAATTTTGCTGTGAGTATAGAATAAATAAAATTAAATTCATACAGATTTTTAAATTTCTCTCATATAAGGTGGATCCCATGTAATTAAAATATTGACCCCACCCCACCCACTATTGTGTGTATTTTGTCAAGATCCTGTACCTATAGCATGGTTATTATATTTTAGTATAAAAATTTCCTAGCTTGTCATGTGTTTCATGAAGTGTTGTTTGAGATATCTCATCACATGATAGAGACGTGTGCTTGAAAAATGCATTCTTCTACATGAAATCCAACACCCTTATTCCTACTTTCTATAGAATTTATTATAACTCATTAAGGTAATAATTTTTTTACACTGTATGTATGTATATGCAAAATCACGGCAAAGTCAGAAATAATTAAGTGAACGTGATTTCTTTTAATTTTGTCTTCTAATTTTAAGAAATCCAACAAGGTAGGATAACGAGGTACAGTTGTTTTATCCCGTTTAAATTGTTTATTTTCATGTTATTGAATTATTATGATTATGAAAGTTTAAAGATATGATATGATATGTATATTATGGCAATCTGGTACCAAAGATATGATGTTTATTAAGCTCTTACCGATTTCTAAAGATATGATGACGGTATGATTATTTCTTGACGCATGAATTAGGTATTTTATTCGGGATTGCACCAATATTTAATGTTTTAAATCTTTTATTCAGGATTGCACTATTATTTTTATGTCATATTGAGTATTCTTATGTACTCACAATTTTTCCTCTACTCTTCACGGAGTAGTACTGGTCGTGTCGGAGCGTGACGATTCGATGTTGTGGTTGTGCCCCGTTTCATGGGACTAAATTTAAAATTAAGCGATTAACTTTGTTTCTTTTAGTTTATTTGCAATATACATTTATGTTTTAATTAAATTGCTGGTCATGTTTATTTGGTTATAGTTGTTTTATTTTCTAGTAGGTAAATTTTACGCCCCTTCAGAAAAATTCACTCTTAATTTGAAGTTAAAATTATATGGTTGATGTAAACTGCGTTATTTGCCTTCTAATAATTTTATTTCTTAAAATAATTAAATTTTCCTTTCTTGCCGTCAGTTTCATTACAAATTAAAGTTTAGTGTGATGCCATGTACGTTCACTACCATATGATTATTCCATGACTTTTAATTTAAATTGACTTCTTAGGTAAATAAAAGAAAAATCTGAAATGTACTACACAGTATTATGAAGACCATGCATGTATATTTTTAAAATGAGTAGAATACATTATAATATGTTGTTCCGTTAACTTTTAGGTAATAAATGGAATAAATAACAAGATTTTGACACTAATTTATTCTTTAATAATTAGACAGTAGTTTGATTTCTTTTAATCTTGTATAAATTTTAAATCTAGTTGCAGGTCGATCGATATAGTTTAAATAAAGCTTTTGGTAGCGATTCGCATAAATTTTACACAAAAAAATTGGATCGTTACATTAAATGCTAAGAAAACTAGAGGGTTAGTGGTTAAATATTATACTCTAGCTAGCTAATAACAATCTTGAACATCACGACCCCACAGTTGAGATTTTGGCTTTAGGTTGAAGAAACTCTTGCCCAAACCTATTTCACTACTCGTTGTGTTATATGTACATAATTATTTACATAAACAGATGATATTGTTAGATTTAATTAGATCAAAATCTCATCAATCAAATAATTTTTTCACTCACATTTTGATACCTCATCATTATGTAAAACATCAAGATTAGAGACCTGTTGGTACCACCAAGTCTAATCTAAGGCACAACATTATTTTTCACCTTTGGTTCGATCTTGACAATATGTACTTTTTATTTTTGGGCTGAAGTTCAAGTCAGGTTTTAAAACATCAAGAGTTTTGTAGGAGAACGAGCAATGGAATGGCAGCTCGAGTGCCTTCTTTCCTCTCCACGTGTCACTCATCAGACGGTTAAATCTTTTCAAGGCGAACAACATCCTTGTTTGCTTGGGAGGTGTTTTAAGTCAAATAATATTAAATTCATAACCTGAGCAAACAGCGGGGATAGCTCAGTTGGGAGAGCGTCAGACTGAAGATCTGAAGGTCGCGTGTTCGATCCACGCTCACCGCATTTACTTTTCAAATTTACCATTTTGCAGCTAAGACAGCATCAGTCATTAGTCATTATTAAACTAAAAAAATGAGTTTAACATTGTACCATATGATTTAAGCCTAAAAACCGACATAAACTGAAACAAAATCCCCAATTTTGTTAAATTGACGTAATAAATAACATTGTTTATTTGATGACATGTCAAACACAATTTAACGTCAAACGTTTATATCCAAATTACAATTTATGTAATTTTTAGAAACTAAAGTAATTATTATTGTAAGAGCATAGCTTCATTGACAATCCACGCAAAACTTCAGAAATCATTGACGTTCTTCTGCCAACAAAAAGGAATACAAAACAATAATGGATAATGTTGCGATTTCTGGTTCAAATGTCACCTGACATACAAGCATACAAACACAAAGGCTACAAATTTGAGGGCTCATCTAAATTTGGCCCTACTATGTTTCGAAATTAAGAACACTTTCCTAGAAATTATCAAAATTATACATAGTACAATTCTAAGGTCATGAACTGTAACAGACAGCAACAAGAAATATACAACTTTTCACAATCTACCATTTAACAGGAATCCCACCAAAATAATCATCAACATCATTGATTGTCCAGAAAAGTTGTCTCCACGAACTTGAATTACAAATTCTGAAAATACTAATATTACCTAGAAAAAGTCAAACTCGAGATATTTATAGGCTTTTTGATCTGGGATAGTTGCAGCAACAGTAGCCTTTTCATTGACTGATACTGCTGGAACAGTTAATTTCTCGAATTCTACAGGCTTTGGGATCTCAGGAGGAGTGGCACATCGTATCAATGCCCAATTCACTCCTTCGAAGAAAGGGTGTTGCTTAATCTCGGTTGCACCTCTTTTATAAGCCAACCTATTATGTGGTTCTTTCACAAGCAAACCCCTAATTAGATCCCGAGCAGCAAAACTGACAATGGGTGATTCTGGGAATCGAAGAGGCTGTCCAACAACGTTGAATAATGTGGCCCTATTATTAGAACCTTTAAATGGAGTTTTACCAAACAAAAGTTCATATAGAAAGATCCCAAATGTCCACCAGTCTACCGCACTTCCATGACCTTCATTTTTGATAATCTCGGGCGCCAGATACTCGTGAGTTCCTACAAAAGACATCGAACGAGCATTGGTTGGTTCAGCAATCAGCTCAGGCAACGGAGTAACTTGGTTTCCAATTTCATGTTTTGGCTTCCTATCCTTCTTAGATTTGCTCGAAAAGAGACGAGGAGAGAAGCACGTTGTTGGAACAACACATGATGGCTGAATGCAGGCAGGTTCAATGCACGCCGGCCGGATGCAATATCCAGAATTTTTTTGCCCGGGCTCCGACTCCAAGGACGAGGTCTTGACCAGTGTGGGACTGACAGCACAGCGAAGTGAAAGATCAAAGTCTGAGAGCATTATGTGCCCATCGTCCCTCACCAGGATATTCTCTGGCTTAAGGTCACGATAGACGATACCAAACATGTGTAAATATTCCATAGCAAGCAGGACTTCTGCAACATAAAATCTGTCACAAGGGACATTGGAATCACAACTGTTAGTTACTCATGGATCTATGATAATTTTGATCACCTAATGCTATTAGGCATCATACTTTGCATGGGGAGTATTTCAGTGATGCAGATAATGAACATATTACAAATCAATGGGAAGATAACTGCCAAGAATAATAAACATTTAGCGCAAGGTTTATCGTGTCCGCTTAGGTCATGCCCGCTAAAAATCAAAGCCGAGGTAATCACAGTTAAAATTGCAATCATTTCAAATTTTAACTCAAGCCAATTCAAACCTACACAAAAACCTGCGCTAATGGTGTTATTCATGTACACAGCTGAAAATCACCTAGATAAGTACATCACTTATTACCAAAGTTCATCACTTATTACCAAAGTCATGACTTCGCAAGACGTATAAAATAGAATACAAATAAAAAGGATGCATCTAACAATAAGAGTTTGTAATTACACAAGACAGAGGATAATTGATGATGACACCTGATTATCTTAGAAGGTAAACGTCCTACAGTAATATGAATAGCATTTACAAGAAAGGACAAAAATCTTTAATAATGACATTGATGCATTACAAAAAAATAAAATTCTGGGTACTTTGATATCAACACCTGTATAAAGATGGAATAGTCATGACAGATGAATGTCACTAAATTTGTAGGTATTAATATGATCAACAAGATAATTAGGGACGAGACTATTTGCGAGCTGTCTACAGCAAGAAGGTGAGTTCAAAATATCAGGCACCAGAATAATTTGCAAAAAAGTTACTCGATGTTACTATCAGCTAATCAATGAACATCGACTATGCAAAAAAAAGGGAGCAAATTATGGTTGAAAACTACAAAATTTAGTTCAATATCCAAGAAGAGTTGAAGATATCATACTTCACTACTTGTTCAGAAAAGTATTTTCCGGGTTGTCTCTGTCTAAGAGAGTGAAGGTCTCCTCCGGGGCAGAATTCCATCACCAGACACGAAAACTTATCAGTCTCAAAGTGCGCATATAGAGTTGGAAGGAACGGATGATCCAGGGACTGTAGTATCTCTCGTTCCGTCTGAGCACGAAGAAGCTTCTTTCGACTTGCTAGAGATGCCTTATCCATAACTTTCATTGCAAAATAACAATTTGTTCCACTCAATTCGGCCAAGTAAACACTCCCAATATCTCCACAGCCTAATCTCTTCAGCAATCTGAAATGACTCAAACCCAAGACACCATCCCGGGCTCGGATCGCTTGGATGGCTTCCCATCTTAAATCATTTGCCTTATGGGGTTTGTTGATACTGCTACTGAAGCTGCTAAAACTGCTTTCATCACTAACATCAGTACTCGTGCTTCCTCGACACATACTACTCTTTCCACTCTCGAAAAAGTTCCCGGGATCACTAATTTTTGCACTTCCGCCTGTATTTGCAAGACTACTGCTGGCTCCATCACTAATCTTTACGGAAAATGAAATGCCCTTTACACTCTCTTGCTCCGACGTTCTCTTTTCTTGATTAGCAGAACTATCTGAATCACCGAATCCTTTATAATTATTTGGAGATCTTGCAGCGTTTACAGCTCCGACAGGCACTGGCCGCCCTGTCACCTTAATTGGTTCTGCTGAATGTTCGGGATTAGCCAGCTCGGGCTTGCTTGTATTTGAGACCTCAGAAGGAATATTTCTTTGATCTTTTGCTAATATTGCTTGCTTAGCACCAAGAGCTTCTTTTTGCCTTTCGGGAAAAGGTCTAGTGACAGTTTTTGAGGCCATGTGGGAAACAATGCGAGTATGGTTAAACTATATCCAACTAATGGGATTCTGCAGAACAACAATATCACATAATAACTTCAACGAACTTCCAAATGTCCATTCTCCCTTACTATATAAAATTACAGACCTGTCAAATGAAACAGCCGCCATTAAGTAAACGCTGTTTCCGCATAACTCCATAAGACTACTCATTAATCAATATAGTCAAGTCCAATCCACGAAATTATTTCATCTATAAAAAGAATAATTTGTAATGGTCATAAACGAACCCATATGAAGTTTTGCCGCGAGTCAATCATAGAGTGTACCAAATACCACCATATAGCTCACTGTTATAAATATACGATGTGGATTAATGAATTAAATGGAAAAAAAAAAAACTACACATTATAATATGTTGGGGTTCAAGTTTCTATTACTCATTACTCAAAATTCTAGATTCCACTCTAAATTAGGGAATGAAGTAGTGGATAATATCAGATCAGAATTCTGAACCCTCAAATCCTAGCAAGCTAATCCAAGTCGAAACTCAAGAAACAAAGCAAACAAGTACCCAAAATCTCTATTACAAGTAGAAATTGAAACCTATGTACTCAATAAAGGCTGCATCCTCAATTTTTTCAATGGGGATAGAAAATATTAACAATGGGATCAAGAAAAGAGACTGATGCATAAAGTAGAGCATATAGTCAATCACACAATTCCATACAGATACTTTTTTCTAAAAAAGAGGCTTTAATAATTAAAAAAATCAAAATCACTTCCCAAGAACTGGAAAAGGAAAAAAACGCAGTACTAGAGGACCACCAGAAAGTAAAGAACTGAATCTGGTCAGGTCTTGAGAACACGCAGCAATTATTATGATTTCAAATTCGAAAAAACAATTCGCCAGAGGAAAATTCATGAAAAAATTATATAAAAATTGGATCTTGATCCAATAAAAAAAAATGTAATGGCATGCTTGGTACTGTCTATTACACAGCATGGAACAGTGTTGAAGAAGAAAGAAAGAAAGAAGCTAAAATCTAGTTCATTTAAAACATGCACTGCAAGATCCAAGGAAAACCCAAATGCATAAATGTAATATTGGAACCTAAAAACCAGAACCCATAGCGAAAAAGACGTTAAAAGAAGAGGAGAATGAAAATCACCTAAAATTTGCAAACTCCAGAGGCCTAAATTTCAGGGCTTAAGCTTTGGCCGTGAAAAGAACACTGTGTAGAAAGAAAAGTTCTCATTGAATGCCCAGTTTCTTTGTTCTTGAATTGATATATGTGGCAACAAAAACTTACAAATTGAGGAGAGAGAAACAGAGAGAAGATGATTCAAAAGCAGTAATAAAAATACAGACAGGATCTTTTCACTCTTAGACTGTTCGTTTAGACGAATCGGAATTACAGGCTTGATGTTGTGGTCAAAGTTAAAAGCAAGGAAAACAAGCCATTAATTAATACCTTTTTCTTTTCTGTTTTATCCTTTCTTTTGCTTTTTCTAAAGTTTGGTTCATTGTTTTTTGGTCCAAAAAACCCATAAACTTATAAGGTGGACTCATCCATCTCACTGTCTGCCATGGCCCAAAATCGATGCCAATTTCAAGTCGAGCCCCATTGTCACAATTTTCTTCATATTCAGACATTAAACAAAGCAATAGATCAATGAAAAATGCTAAGTGTACATAATTATTATACATAGGGGTGTCCATAACATTCACATGGAGTGCTAGATCAATCTATTGTACCGAAAGGATACTTTGAAAAACTATTGAAGATAAATAATTATTCGATGAAGAATGATTAACCCAAAACACATCGTTCAATTCTAGAGTAAGTTGAAGTGCAACCATCTTATCCACTGAACTAGCTAGAAGCTATTGCTTCGGTTCGAAACATTACAAGAAAATGATTAGAAAACTCAACGGCATAGGAACCAACAATATAATAATTTCTAAAAGATGTGTACTAAGATATAATTCAATTTTTACAAGGATCCAAAAGTTGCGATATGCTTATATTATCGTAGATTGGTGCAATTCTTATTTAACCAAAAATAATTATAAAAAATCTTGATGGAAATAAATACCATGTTCCTTCCTAGTTAGTAGTTAATCATGTATAATCAAGATTCCCTTGTATGGTGAGTGTATATTACAAAGAGACATTACCGTATAGAAAAAGGTGTGGAGATAAAATAGAGAGAAAAGCCAATTCACAAAGCTCCATGCATGGATGTGCGAGCCTTAGCATGCCCAAAACACATGCAATCTAAAAAAAAAAAAAAGGAAAATAAAAAATGACATGATCGTGACACATGTCCCTGTAACATCTGACCAGTTTCAACGTTTCTGATTTTTTCATTTAATTTTTTAAACTAACATCAAGAGTATATTCCATCATTATCTTTTGATACCGGTGGAAGACAATAGTATTTGGGGGTGTGCATCATTAGTTCAGAAAGGATTAAAGTTTTTTTTGGAGTGGGCTTCAACTTATTTTCTACAATTACTTTTTCTTAGCAATTAATTCATATTAAAGAGGAGAAAAAAATAAAATAGATAAGGAGCATTTTTACGCAAAATAAAACATGCATGGGGGAATAATTTTTATTCATTTCATCTATAATTATTTCCATGATTATAATAAGCATCCTCACAAGACGAGCAATCGTACTAGGTACCTTGTCTAAAGTAGAAGATATGTTAATACTTGACAATGAGTCGATCCACCATACAAGATTGACATGAACAATAATAACATGTAAAAGTTGTTGCAAAATTAGAAACCCCATTCTTATATCACTAAGAGTAATAAAATCGTAGTAATGAAATCAAAGAATAAACAAGATTTATAGATATTCGGCTCAACATTAAATTATGTGTTCATTCGTCGTTGTAGTAATTAATATGATAAAAAGACGTTTATAAAAAGAAAATCACTCACCCTATTTTCTCTGAAATCACACACCCTATCTTCTAATCGAAGATGAATAGAAAATGAAACAATAACAAATTCACATAAAATATTAATCAATGTAAGTGGACGCATTAAGGATTATTTTATTGGTATGTACCTGTATATACTCGATATCTCTCGTTGGAAAGAGTAGCTGAGATAAAATTAGAGAATTTGTGACGTTAACAAAATTGAATTCCGGAAGAACAAGCATATTTAGTTATTTACCCTATTAGTTGTGCAAATAGTTTATAGAAAACAAAAGTTGTGAAAAATGAGCTATTAACTTATGATTTGTTTGGATACTTTATGCTCGGTAAGAAATAGACAGTTACTATTTCGAAGAACATGCAAAAGAGGAAACCACATTTTCAATTTGTACAATAGTTGTTCTAATATCTTTTGTTGCCTCGTTTTATGAAACCACGATAATGAAAATGTACATTATTATTATTCAATTCATTCTTGATAATAAGTGGCAGAGTCAGCATCCGACGAGATGGTACGACTGCCTGTGCTCGAAATTTACAGGTTGGACACGCAGAGGGCACCGCCAGCCGTGAAGCAAAGAGCAGGGAAGATGAGTGTTTTGGGCCAATTTTCTTTATTGTGGGCCTTTTGTTTAGGTGGACTTTTTTAGAAAAAAAATAAAAAAAAAATAGGTCCATTAATTACAAAATGAATTCAATGTGGATGCTGCCCCAGCCCCATCGCCCATAAGCATTTGCAAAAACACAAGCAAACCAGAGTTACCAAACCCTACCTGATTCTAACCTCCTTCCCTTTGTCCTGTAGCCTCCACGCACGCCACTGCTAGCTTAACGCTTGTGATCTGTTGCCATGGATGTCTTTTCTCTCCCATGCTGTGACTGTGAGCCTCTCTTTCTTTTCCTTGTGTATCGAAACAATTTTTCATAATTTGTTCATAAAAGAGAAATTAAAAGTCGAGATCAAAACATTTAACTTTCTCTCTCTACAAACGTAAAAGAAGACTTAGAAGTAGAGAATTTTAAATGAATTTCTCTTTCTGTTTTCTTTTTTCCTTTTCTTCTTTAATTTCAATGCACAAAGAAAAGGAAAATTATTTTGTTGTACAATGTCGATGGCCAAGTGAAGTTCAACTGTAAAATTGTGTGATTCTTCTCTTGAATTTCTTTAGATGGGTTCACCACAAAATTTTAGATGGATCCATTTGTTTGTGCATAAGCTGACATTGATTGAAGAAATTTTTAATATTATTTAATTCATATTAATAAATAATCTCGTTATTGCTGCGTTGATAGTCAACGATCAACGACCACCCTACTTCACTTGAATTCTTGGATCCATCACCGTCGACAATTATTCCTAAAGTCTAGCACAAGAGAGTAGGAGAGAGAGAGAGAGATTGCTTCTAACTAATCTTCTTAAAAACACTAGTAACCTCTAAATCATAAGTTATATATTAATAAAATGAAAATGAGAAGATCCAACGAGCAAGATTTCGTCGAAGACCATGCAAAAGTGGAACGAGGTAAAGCACTTGAGTGGTACCCCCCATGTCCACCACCATACCATCCATATCTTGGTCTCCCTCCACCTCCACCTCCACCACCCCTACCGCCACCGCCACCACCACCTGGAGCCACCACTGAGGTGCACAAGACTGCCATGAATGCAAGCACAAGGAGCAGCTTCATAATCCTTGTTCTCTTATTTCCCAAAGATTTGTTCTTCATCGAACCTAATCAAAGCCGAAGGAGAAGTAAAAGGCCAACTCATGAAGGGAAAAGAAAGATTACAAGGCACAAGTAAGACTAGTATATTTGAGAAATATTATAAGTTACTTATTTAAGTCAAATTTTAATTTTAACCTCATACTTACAACAATTATCCACTTATTATTCGACGCATTTTGTGGCATTATCCCACATTATTTCTCCTTAATCTCCTTACAAGCAAATTATAATGAAACCCAAATACACTAACTTATAAAGAGATTATAATGAGAGTATCAATCTTACGAAATGTCTAGATAATAAGTTGGTAACGGTTATGAATTTATGGTTAAAATTAAGTATTTATTGGAAATTATATATTACTTAGCGTTTGTTTGGAAAGAATTTATAAATAGATAGAAATGAATGGTACGTAAGTGAAAAATATTTGCGAATTTATTAAAATATATAACTAAAAAATGAAGTTTTAATCAATTTATAAATGACTTATAAATTTATCAAATAGAAGCGTGTAAGGAAACCAAACACAGATGAATCTTACACTTTTTTTTCTAAATGAGAGCTCTCCTATCCCAATTAAAAATTCAATATTGGATATAATTGATGGTAGGGTTGTTGTACTCGACCCAAAACTTTAAATAGTTTTCCATCTTAATATTTGGAATATCCAAATGACAGATTCACAAGTTGCACAGGTTCAGGATTCATCTTACAATTTTATTTTTATTTATTTTATATTTGAGCATTCGAATTCCAATTAAAAAATTTATTCTTCAAGATAACTATATGCAGGATTTCTACTCGACCTAAATGCTTGAAAATTAGAATTTAGTCCATGTTTGGTACACATTATTTTTTTTCATTTTCATTTTTCTACTCATTTTCAACCACACATTCTTCATCACTCTACTATTCCAGAATACATTATTTCAAAATAATGTGGCTCAACCCAATTTTATTTTTAGCATAAGAGTCCCATATCCCGATCAAAAAAACCCTAATTCCATCTATAACTTGGCACCTCCAAATCACAGGTATTACATATTTATGACAATAATACATGAGAAAATCACAAATTGCAATAATTTGTAAAAACTATAAATAATGAGAATGAACCTATAAATACATTGGAATAATTTTTATTTTTTTTAAAGAATGATTACGTTTTTACATACCTCTTACTCGAGATCTCTTTCGGAAGACGGGGGAAGAAGTTTTGGAAATAATAGACGTAATAGCGGAGGGGCAATCAAAATTACAAAAGAATTTTAAGGAAAGAAAAAGTCAATTACTGTTTACGTGCACGTGTAGATAAGCTTAAATTTTTCACTTAAATTAGTATTTAAAAAGAATTATTTTTCAAAATTAGAAATAAGTCATTTACTTAAAAGGTGTAATAATCGTTAATGTTAATGTGTGATTAATAGAATTCGGCTTTAATTTCAATTTATAAAGAGATTATAATGAAATCCGAGCAAACATCTATAGATAGGGGCAAGATTTTCGTCATTTTCGGCTGTAAATAGGAGAGTGGAAGACTTGTGTTTCAAAGTGATAGATTTTCAATTTTGTGGGCTTTTCTTTTTAAAAATTTAACTACATTTCTTGGAACAAAACTCGACCGGATATATAATCAAATATTGAAGGCCGTCATAGTTGGACCGGGCAGAACAATTTTGACAATGTAAAATGGTTTGCAAATCTATCCTTCTCCCAATGTAAAAGGAAAATTTGCAACATTAGCTCTCAATCTATGGTTAGAGCAGTGTTCTCAATACTTCATTATAGTTGTACAATCACGTGTGACGTATCCAACTTTGCAAAGGTAAATTTTAATTATCAATTTGGTTAGACATTCAAAACTTTGAAGTGAGACATTTTTTTCATAAAAATCGCATGGCAAGGTAACGTGTTCATCGAGAATGAATCAGGCAATCATATGAAAAATTCAGGAACAATTTGCTCTTTTATAAAAGTTGGAACCAACTTGCTAGTAGAAAACTAAGTTGGTAATAATATTGCAAAAAAAAAAGATTCTCCAAAGCAAATCGTTGAAAATACTTGAAACCTAAAATATAAAGAACCATGGTGGGCCGGGGGATGTTGGGAAGATTCGGCCACTTTATATCAACTTAAAATCGTCATTCGGATTGATTATTTGACTATCTCACATTTAGAATTTCAACACCTCATTAAACGTGACGCGTCAAAATTGTAGGAGGTTCAATGAGTCTTCGTCACCAATAAAATTTCGACACTACTAAATTGTAATGCAGTCAAAATTTTAGTACTGAAACATGAAAAGACAACATCACCTAGGTAATTTGTTCAAATAATTTGCCCATTTTTAAAAGGCCATCAAATTTGACCAAATATAAATTAGTGTGATTATATAGCCATCACAATTTTTAATTTTTACGACTTTTTTTTTTTAAATATTTGTTCATTATAACACTTATATTCCTAATGGTTTTCGTGTCATTCTTACTTTCAAAATTTCTATTAATTGACAGTTGATAACAATTTTATATCCAAAAGTCCATTGAAATTGTTGTGATTTTGGGTTCCAATCCACCAAGAATCCGGGCTCAGTCAACGACTAATCGACACCACAACACCGATCAAGCTTCCCAGCTTAGGCCCAAAACCTGTTGCTCAAGGGTTTAGGCACCAAGCCAAAGCACAAAGCAACAATGGAAACGACTATCTCTTCTCCTAAAAAACGGCTTCCCTCTATTTCACACATAATCTAAAGTAATGGCGCAAAGCATATAATGGTACCAATGGTGGGCTTTTAGGTTAGAAAGTATAAGGTCCAATAGGTAGAATACAAGTGGCCCTACAATCGATAAGCCTTCCAAGGTAATGGATCGGGCCACGAGTAACACTAACACAATTATGTTACTTCAAATAGTCCAAGTAGGTTATAGGATCAGTTCGAGTAATTGTGATGTCGATATTTAATTTATCCAACATTGATTTTACATCATCGCCCAAGATTTATTGGGTATCAAAACCCAACAGAAATGACATAAAATAACTTATTTCCTTATTATATTTTTTAAAAATAAATAAATAAAAAGTGCGAAAAATATTTTTTCTCATTTCAAATTATGAAAACAAAATATTTTTATATAAATCATCATTAAGAATGTGACATACTAATTAATGAAAGGTTGAAGATAAGATTTCGACTAAAAAAAAGTTAAGAAAATAATTGCAGTAATAAGAAAAGTCAGTGAAGTTCAAACTGCAACTAAAATGTGATATATCAAATAAAATTTGTTATGTGGATATAATTATCTATGAATTATTTAACAAAGCATTTCAATTTTGCACTTTCTAACTGAAAACAGAGTATAAAAACAGAAGGGAAGCAGTTTAAAGCACAGGCCACATTATTGATTTCATTCTCAACTCTCTCCCTTTTGCTGTCTGATTTTGTATTGTCGAAACAGAATCAATGGAAAACCAGAATGAAACGACCTCGCAGGATCTGTTATCGGCATTCTTGAGTGTGTACTCCGTGCTGAAATCTGAGCTCCTGAATGACACTGCTTTTGAATGGAGTGATGATTCTCGTCAATGGGTCGAACGGGTAAGTTTTACCTTCAAATTCTTGTCGTCTCCAATTGTGTTTTGTCTAGTTAATATCCATGGTCGATCAGGCTGAACCGGCTGGTTTAACGTGTTTCAACCCTCTCAAGTGTTTGACAACAATTTTTAGACTATAACAGACTACTTCTTGGTTTTTCTGGTTGCACCGGTCGAACATGCTGTTTCAGATCGGGGGACTCGTAACAAGTTAACAACCCACCTTTTTTATAAATTAATTTGTAGTTAAGGAGCTTAATTATCCTTGTTTTGCTAGAAGAATGAAGGCTCCTTGTCCCAAAATAAAATAGAAAATGCTATTTAACATCGGCGAAGTGACAATCTACGTGGAATAATAAGATTGTACAGTTCAATTTTGATGAGATAGGAAGTATGAGAGAGAGAAATGTGAGGGATAATGAGTTGTCACATCACCAATATTCTATTATCATAATAATAAATAGCAGTATTCAAATAATTATTAAAAAACAACATTTTCATTTCACCTATGAGGTGGAACTATATCTCGTAGGTTAAAATTTAGAGATGACATGTGAGCTAAGTTTTTGAGTTAATAATATGTACGACTGTTGATCCCTTATATTGGATAATGTAGAGATTAACTTTCGAGATGAACTGGATGGAGTTTTAGAAAAGGATTCATGTACTCGACCCAATATTAATGGGAAAAGGAGCTGGTTTGCCGATGATGTTGTACTTATCTGTTAAGTATGAATAATTCATGCTCATTGTGTATGCAATGCTATTATTGATTAATCCACTTTATCGTAGTTTTTGATGTGGTTTTTATGTATTTGTGGCAGATGTTGGACTACAATGTACCTGGAGGTTAGTTATGAATCATTAATACGGGACTTTATTAAGAAACAAAAAAGAATCTAAAGTATTTGTTATACTATTCAGTCGTATATAGTCTACTATTGCATACCAAACACGTTCAACCTTCCATGCTAATAATTGCGAGAATTTGTTGTTATTTCCAGGAAAGTTAAACCGAGGAATGTCAGTTATTGATAGCTACAAGTTGCTAAAAGAAGGCAAAGAGCTAACCGAGGATGAAGTTTTTCTTTCTAGTGCTCTAGGCTGGTGTATTGAATGGGTAGGTCGAAAGTGGTTTATGATGACTTCTTTTTAATTGCAGAAAATGCTTCCGGTTTGGCTGTTTTTCTGCAGCAGGATCTAAGCTACATTCTTCCATAAAATTGCAGCTTCAGGCATATTTTCTAGTCCACGATGACATTGTGGATGGTTGTCATACGAGACGTGGTCAACCCTGTTGGTTTCGATTGCCCAAGGTTCGTGCCGAATGTGAATTCTCTCAATTTTCTATCCGGATTTGTCACCAAAAGTGTATCTTCTTGACTGATTTTCATGTTTTAGGTCGGTCTAATTGCTTTAAACGATGGAATCATACTTCGGAACCACATTGCTCGAATTCTCAAGAAGCATTTCAGAGAAAAGCCTTGTTATGTGGATCTAATAGATTTGTTCAATGAGGTATACTGACAATTGAGGACCCTTCATTTTTCATGTTTACTTTAGATATGCTAAATTTGATTTGTTTTTAGGTCGAGTTCCAAACAGCTTCGGGACAGATGATTGATTTGATTACAACTCTTGAAGGAGAAAAAGAACTATCAAAATACTCGTTGCAACTGTGAGTCCGAGAATTTGTAAATTCTGGTGTCTTTATGCAATGTGTTTCAGCATTAATAAATAACATCCATTTTCCATAATTCAATACCCAAAATTTCTTTTAGTTTCTGATAAATTCAATACCCAAAATTGCTTGAATTATTTCAGTCATCGGCGCATTGTTCAGTATAAGACAGCCTACTACTCGTTTTACCTTCCGGTGAGTGACGAATCTGTCATTCTACTAATCCATGTCGTCATGAAAATCATGTTATTGAATTGAGACAATGCCTAATTCCTGATATTTACACAGGTTGCCTGTGCATTGCTCATGGCTGGTGAGAACTTAGACGACCATGTTGTTGTCAAGAACATACTCATCGACATGGGGATTTACTTTCAAGTACAAGTAAGTTGCTAAGCTTGAAATTTACTTTTTAAGTAACTTCTTTACTGAACATGTTCGATGTTTTCAAAAAGTTACTTTTTAAGATTTTCGGTCCAAAATCTTACTGACAACAAAACTGTCAAGAGTGATTTCCTAATTAGAAAGCTAATGTATCGGCCAAGAAAAATAAATGATCGCTTCCACATTTTCCTCAAGTTTTTGGAATTCGATTAGAATGATGAGATGAACTCCAGTTTAAAATTTCATAGAATAATGTTCTCTACATTTTGAACATCTTTGAGAATTTTGTTCATTTCAACTGTTACTAAATGTCATTCATTGAGAAGTATACAAATAAAGCCTGAGGATTGGCATTCAATTTCTGTCATTTCAATTCATATGGTAACAATAATTGCGCCCGACGGACTTTTAGTTTTCTGTCCTTGGTGTAACGTATTTTCTATTTATTTAGGACGATTACTTAGATTGCTTCGGAGGTCCTGAAAAGATCGGAAAGGTGAATTCCTGCATTTTCCATTTCTAACATCGAAATATTCTTAAAATTTCAACATCGTGATTGCTATTAGTTCTTCCTCGTCAGATTGGAACGGATGTTGAAGATTTCAAATGTTCATGGCTTGTTGTAAAAGCCCTGGAACTTTGCAATGAAGAACAAAAGAAAATTTTATTCGTAAGAAGCAAATTTATTGTATTCTAACAATCTGTTCATATCGGACGAAAATATGTAATTAACATCTGCATTTTTATTACCAGGAGCATTATGGCAAGACAGATGCTGCTGATGTAGCAAAAGTTAAAGCACTTTATAATCATATTGATCTTAAGGGCGTGTTTTTGGAGTACGAGAACAAGAGTTATGAGAGAATAACGAGCTCGATTGAAGCTCATCCGATTAAAGCAGTTCAGGCTGTGTTGAAGTCCTTCTTGGGAAAGATACACAAGAGGCAGAAGTAAGGTGTGGTTAGCATATATCAATGAAGCAAGGGAGGTTTAGATGAAGCTAAATAATCACAATACAGATAATGATTTTTATTTGTACTTGTCGGAATTGAATGTGCATCATACATTATTCTGAAATATTTTATAAGTGCTGTAAAAGTAATATTTGAATATGAATATTAATTAAATGAACGTGAGTCTTATTGTTAATTAATTGAGACTTAATAACAGGGAATGCATGCATGAATAAGAATTTTGTAGTATTTATTACAATTTGTTAAGTTTCATATGGTCAAAGCACATAAGTAAAATGAATATGTCAAATGTACATTGATTATAACTAAATAATTGACAAAATAATTCATGAAATAGTGTTCAAATAGTTAAAGCAAATATGATACATAAATTAACATGAATGTTAATTAATTTAGAATTAATATAAGAGAATATATACATAACAATGAATGCCAAATCACATGACGCGAATAATGAAATGCATTCTTGAATGTGAAATTCTAATTAACTTATAATTAGAATTAATAACTCTAAAATATATAAATGAAGATAAATATTAATTAAATGAATGTTAATGTTAATTAATTGAGAATTAATAACAGAAAATTTATACATGAACAAGAATTTTGTAGTATTTATTACAATTTGTAATTAGATTTGATGTGATGAAAACGCACAAGTGAAATGATTTTGTCAAATATGCATTAAAGGCGACTAAATAGTTAGCAAAATAATTCATGATACAAATGGTTAAATAAATTAAATATATATTGAAAAACGAAAAGTTATAAGGTATTATTAAAATAATTAAATTGTAGTAGGACTAGAATTATCCAAAAAAATAATTCTCACTTGATGTGATATGTAGCCCCTATTTATGCCTTGTTATAATTAGATTTTGGGAAAAATTATTTTGTAATAGTGATTTTTTGAAGAACGTTTGGTTGAAAATGAAGAATTTAATATTTACGTATAATATTATTTTATTGGAGAATGCGTGATTAAAAATAAGAGAGATGAAAAGTATCTTGAAATTAATGAAGCCCAAACACGGGTTTAATATATTATAGATTCTAGTTGTTGAGGAAAACGGTTAACAGAATTCATGTTTGTATCAACCTATTATTGTGTTTATGCTTTTCAAATTCGTCGTCTCGGATTAATTATATTACATGTAACCCTCTTGTGTCACCACTTTAAGTCGAGCGATGAGGTGCTTTAGCTTCTCCTCGAGTTAGAGTTGTAGGAAAAGAGGAAAAATCCTATTCTTGTTATTCTCATTAGGGTGAGCTCCCCTGAGGGGAGTTATTTTGAGAAGAATTAGTCTAGATAAACTCATCTAAAAAATGAGTCTTCTCTCCTCCGCCACCCTCAAGTGCTTGGGAGCAAATCCTCGGTAGACTCACAACGAACACTCCAACTACTCCCCCCAGCAAACCGACTCGATACCTACTATTTAGCCAATATTGAGCTAATGTTTCTCGTAATTGTGTGTCCTTACTTCTTCGCGCCAAAACATAGACTAGTACTACTATAATCACTATGTCAAACGCTCTCTGCAGTATCGAAGCTATTGAAACCAACCATCAAAGCTATTTTTCCATAGTAGTTAATTGCTGAGACTTTGGAAAAGTAATCACGGTCTTGTTGTCCACTATCACCACCTCGCGCCCTAAATTAGTCATATTAGGTAACCACGTGAAAGTTTCCATTTGTTGCCATCTCCTTAATACTAAAAGTCATTTCCTCAATCATCATCTCACTATTTTAAATTTCTACTTAGGTATTAAAGCCATTTCTATGCATTTAGGAGTTCCACTTGGAATGGAGGCAGCCATAAGTTATTTAAATTCAATAAAATCTTGGATAGGTGCACCAAACTGTAGAAAATCTGAATTCTCCCAATCATGAGTGACCGAAAATTTATGGATATATTGGATGGTTTTCTAGAACTCATTTTTCTAATCCTTCATCAATTACTCAATATTGAATGATGAACGTCGGAAGCCAACTCTAGTGTAGTGGCACAGACATGTTTCAAAGTCAACTCTAATATTTTAGCACCGACATGTTTCATATCATCGTACGTTAGATTCAGCGATATTGAATAAAATTATTTAAAATAATTTTCATAATAATACATTTTAAACAAGGAATACTGCAGGTCCACATAAGTCTCATGCAGTGTCACCACACGTGAAAATTACCAGCCTTTGCGAACAAAGCAGCCACAACCACATCGCTGCCCACATAATAGAGACACTATATACACAACTCAACCTTCCCTATAACACACCCGACCGGCCAACCCCCATTCTCTCTCAAGATTTCCGTACCAGAGGTTTTATTAAAATAAAGTAAAATTGCAACATATTTTTAATTATATTTTATCAATTTTTTCGGTTCATTAATCAATCCCAATCATTTGCTGTTTGCTTTTATTTTATTTTTTTCAAAAGAAAATTTGAAATTCAGAAAAACCCACAAATTGATCGAAGTTAGCATTCGAATTTTCGAACTTTTTAGGGAAAAAGTGATTCGGAAGCAGAACCCACAATGTTCTTTTTTCCCATCATCTCATTTTTCTCTAAAAGGTAAGTCTCTCTTTTGTACTTCTGGTCTGTTTGATATGTATGCATATAGTTGATTGTATATAGAGATGCATGGAATATATATATAGTAGTCACATTGGCAGGGTTTTATTCCCGTTGGATTTTGATGTTTCGGGGGATTGTAAGTGCGGAATTTGAGATTTTGTTAATGGATCGGATGGTTTAGCTCTTGGGATCGAAGTGGGAAATGGTTTTTAGAACAATGCTCTTTGTATTTCGATTTGGTCTTTTTAGATTCTTTGCCTGCTTGTTACCTCTTAAATTGTGAGTCTTTTCAATTGATTTTATATTGAAACATTTCAGCGTTCTCTTATTCTCAGTTTCTCGGTTTTTAGATGGAAAGTTTACTGTAATTCACAGGGTTAAACTGTTCTTTCTGGGTTTTTCTCTTTCCTCGTGTACCCTGGGTATGAGCTGAATTTGTAGTAAGATCAATATTTTTCGGATTTGTGACCTTACACAAATAAAATCGAATTAGCTGTGTGTTAAATGTAATTCTTTCTCTATTACAGCTATCAGTTTCTGCTCTTTAAGTAATTCAATTTTATTTATTTATTATTATTTTTTTTTTTTGAGTTTTGGTGTGTAAATTCAAGAAAAAGCACCTATAAGCACTAAACCCTAGTGTCATGCAGAAAAGGTCTCTCCTAATGGTTGAGGTACAAAATAACAAAATAAACGGATGAAGAGACTGATAATGATCTTCAGAACACTTAGTACACCAATATGTGGAATATCAAATCTGTCCGGTTACGATGAACATTAAATTCCATCTTTAACTGAACCTATAAGCTATCAGGATGTTTTGAAACTATTTTTTTCCCTGTGGTTTTGACAGTAATTATCTGTTGATCTATCTCGAAACCATTTTATTGCAATTTTTGTGTTGATTTGTTCTTTGGAGTTTTTGGATGGATTCATAAATTGCTTGCATGTCAAAACATAAGGTTGTTTGACTCATTTATTGGTGTCCAGAAATGGAGCATATTGATTCCTAGAAAAGATCATGGTGCAGTGCTTAGACGGAGTGAAGCATCTGCTTTCTGCTGTTGTGAATTGCTGCGATTCTGAAATATATAAGCAGCCAGGGGGCTTGGAAAATCCCGAAGCTCTAGCAAGGGAGACTGTGTGTATGTCTGGATACTTTCCATTTTTAAGCAGTATTTGAATGCTCAATAAATGCTGCCTGCCTCAGTTTTACATTTCTGCTTTATGTAAAGATGTCATTTAACTGGGTTCACAATCAATTTCATCTTGGCCCGTGCAAATAGCCGTTAACAACATTGCTGAGAGGAGTAATGAGATATTGAAACAGAACTGATGAGCTAGCTGTCCTAACAGTTGCTCCTTAATATATTCTTAGCATATCTGGCTATAATGAACAAATATGCTCATGAAGATCTAAATGAGCACATTGGGAAAACAAAATACACATAAAGGAAATATTAAACCATTAGTTGGACTTGCTTCTATCATTACATATAAAATTTTTAGTATTTCTCAAATTATTTTGTCCTGTAATATAGTTTTCAGGTATTATGTTCTGCTGCAGATTTGTGTAGACCAAACTTGCGTGGAAAAAAATAGGGGTGGAAAAGTGATGCTGGAACCATCTCATGTTTGGATCTGCCAGCAGGAACAGCAGGCCACATAAGTATTAGTTATGTGGGTGGTTGGTTTTACAAATTTATAACTAAATGAGCTGGTAACTAATTGGTCGCCGTTCTTTAGAGGTTTGGTAGAAAATGTTTGTCAAACTGATAGAAAGATTCGTTATATGAAAGGCTAGCACTAAACAAGAGTTTTTCGGATGTAATCTTTCGTGTATAAAGTGAAACCTAGAAACCTAGATAGGCCCCCCTTTTTTTTTTTGTCTCCGTTACTTGTGTTCCTTCAGTCATATTGTGCCAACATTAATACAGACATGACCACCCACTTGCAGCAATGTGGTCCCCTCCTCCCTCAGAATAGGGACATCAAAGCTTTTAAAGCTTTGCCGTAAATGGAAAAGAGCAGGAAAACATAAGTTAAAAATTCCAAAAGGGTTTATGATGTGTTATTGAGAAGGTTATTAGAAACCTTACCAAAGCTAATAGATCATCCTTGGGAAACATCAGTAAATAGCTGTTATTATGGTTTTTGCGGTCATAAAAGTTGAGAATTCAGTACCAGTAAAGTGTAAGAATGACAAAAACAAAGCCTTCTTATTTATTAATATCCTTTTTGTATGTCAGCTGGACGTACTCTGAATTGACTAAGCCTCTATCTTGATCCCATTTTCATGAGTCAGCTTTGTGAATAAGGATGGTAGTCTATAATCCCAAAGGTTGATTGTTTTAGACTTTTTAGGCATATAGGTTAGATTATTAGTAAGGAAGCGGACTTGAGGAGAATGTATCGTGTAGGAGCAGGACAGATGAAATGAGAAGGCTTTAGGGGTTTTATGCGGCAAAAGATACCTCTCTATTTTTAAAAGGCAAGTTATACAATATCCTTTAGGGGTGAGGCCATTGAGGACAAAATGTTTATAAAATGAACACAGCGAAATGATGATGTTAAGATAGTTTGTGCGATCTTATGAAACTAGACAGAGTTAGAGATGAAAATATATGCCAACAAATGAACATGGCACCAACTGAATTGAGGAAATGATGAGTTAGGTGGTTGAGATGTGTCTTGCTTAGATCTAAGGAAGCTCTCATTCACAAGAACTAGGTGGTCCCAGTAGAACAGGTAAGAGGAAGAGCTTGATTAAAATTAATATGACATAATGCGGTTGTCAAGACTTTGGTTGCATTGCATCTTGTAGAGATAGTGATAGATAGAATGGACCGACGAAAAAGGATTCATATATCTGACCCCAAATTTATTGGGAACGAGTTGACCGTTAATTTTAAGCAGTCAAAGTGCTATATCACTTAGAATTTTCTTTCCATGGTGTGTGTGTGTGTGTTTTTTTTTTTTTAGGCCATTGCGTGGTTTGTCAGGAATTAAATTTAAGCTGGAGAGAGCAAAAAGTAACTGTCAGTATGGCACCGTGTATTTTTTCTTATAATGTGGATTATAATTTGTCATGGAGACTTGAATGCAATATCCTGCAGATTGTTTTAATTTCTGATTATATGTTTCTTTAAATTAAGCACTGTGATTGTGTGCTAATTAGGTCTGTTTTGAAACTCAAATGCAGTCAGTGTTAGTGAAATAGAAGCATTGTATGAACTGTTTAAGAAAATCAGCAGCGCTGTGATTGATGATGGGCTCATCAACAAGGTAACAAATGTTATCTTTTAAGATATTAGTTAAGTTTAGTTAATTAGTTACTTTATTTCTTTGCATCCACATATCAGTATTATAAATTACATTTTCCCTGTGATTTTTATCTTGTCTCTGGTTCAGTTACTGAATCTATATCTTGTACTTGTTGCTTTCTTCATTCTCAGGAAGAGTTCCAGCTAGCATTATTTAAGACGAACAAAAAGGAGAGCTTGTTTGCTGACCGGGTTAGTTTTCACATGTCATCCAAATTAGTTGATACATCCAATGTCTGTCTTCAAAGCCATCGCATTGTGACTTTATCTTCTCCACACCACATTCTAAGCTGCATACATGATTGACTGGGTGTCTCTGTCTAATTGAGCCATTGAACAATTTGGAAGTCTGGGGAGGTCATGCACTTTCTCTCTAGTAACCATGTTATTCAATGGGTGTGTTTCCCTGTTGAGTTTTTGATAATGGTGTTGCAGGAAAGCATTTCGTATTGCTATTGCTAATCTCTTTACATTCCAGGTATTCGACTTGTTCGACAAAAAGCACAATGGGTTATTAGACTTTGACGAGTTTGCGCGTGCTCTTTCTGTCTTTCACCCCAATGCTCCCATTGATGATAAAATTGATTGTGAGTGCAATCCTTTCATTGCTATTATTTCCCCTATACCATTTTTGCCTGTCTTTCTATTTTCTTAAATTTTTTGCTTGTAAAATAACATAGAATGCCAGTGTTTTTAATTTTCTATTTATGCAATTTGATTTATTTTTTCATTTTTCATATTTTTTTTTTTGTGATTTTTGTTTTGGGTTGGGGACGGGAGATGTACATTAACCAAGATGACGCATCTCATATAAATGCACCTTTACTATAACATCAGGGGATCTTGGCAATTGTTTTGTATCTTAAGTATGTTTGAATCCTATCAGCTGTTTGTCTTTTAAACCTGGAATTACATTATGATGTTATTTTTGCTTCTAGCTGGTGATACCTAACCTTTTCCCTTGCAGTTTCATTCCAATTATATGATCTCAAGCATCAAGGATTCATTGAAAGACAGGAGGTAATTTTTAAAATTGACAGAGTCCATTTTTGAATATTAAGTTCACGCTTCACTGTAGTTTTTGTTTTAAATATGAGGATGATTTTACTTTTACAAGGAAATGGAATTTTAAAATTTGCCTTTTATGATTATTGAGAAATCTGTTTTACAATATCTGGCTCTTTCAAGTTTGGGGTGGGGATGCTGCTGGATGGTAGCTTAAGTTTTATAAGTGTCCCAGTGGCAGAACTCAACACAGCTATGTTTTTTTTTCTTTTATTGTTTCATCATAGGTAAAGCAAATGGTAGTGGCCACACTTGCTGAATCTGGCATGAATCTTTCAGACGATGTAATAGAAAGTATTATCGACAAGGTGAGCCTCTAGGCTGGTCAATTTTGTTCAAATTGTATTTTGCTTCCATGCTTGATTGAGGTTTATTACTTCTTCTCATTATTTTTCAATAGGTGAGCATTTTACTGCATGAATAATAGACTAGGGAACTTGTAATGACATTGATACTCTCTTCTTCTAAGCATTATAAATGACACATTCTTTTAGGATTGAGCACTTAAGAATGCTTGACTTCATAGTGACTTCTTAGATTTCTGAATGGCAAAGAATGAAAGAGGTATAGTTGTGATATGAATATTTTATCCAATTTCTTGCATTTCTACTAAAAGTCATTATTCAAGAAAAACTAATTTGAAATTTCTACTCTGCAATTGGCTACTATGGAAACTGATTTAAAGTAAGATAGAGAATACCACACTCCATGAATGTGTGGAAAGAAGTGAGGAAAATACTATAAAGGAGTATTTTCTGGTAAAATACAAGTTCTTCTGAAAACAGCCAGAAGAGTCCATAATTAAGTACAAATAATTGGTTAGGTCTTTCTTTAAGTATTTTCGGATGGGATCAAACCCTCAATGTGATGTCATGAATTCCTCTAGAATAAGTTTCCACTATTCTCACGAACACAGACATTAATCACGAGATAATACATATCTGCTTTTTTGTTTCAGACTTTTGAGGAAGCTGATACCAAACATGATGGGAAGATTGACAAAGAAGAGTGGCGGAATCTTGTAATGCGACATCAATCTCTCCTGAAGAATATGACTCTTCAATACCTTAAGTAAGCATGCCATATCTCGTTGATGTGATTTTATGACCTTTTGGCATGTTTGCTTAGGATCAGATAGCACTTGACAACAATAAAAAAAATTGCTAAATTCTTGTTACTATACTGTCAAGAGTACTGCCTACTAATGCACTTTAAGTCGATCTCTCCATACAGTTGAGCACTTGGTATGACCAAGCTGAAGCTGGTAGGTTTCACATTATAGTTCTATTGAAATCGAGTTTTCAATTTTCACACACCATAATGTAGTCATATGTCCCTAAGTTCACAAGAGACGGGAGCAAGGGCCTCGTGCAGTTGTGTTTGAGTGATCCAATGACAATTGCTCCTCCAACACAAGCATACACACATAAAGATGCACACAGTTTTTTTATGTTGTCGCGGTAGTTTTTGCGGAAATGTGATTGGTGCATTCATTGACGCACTCATTATATCCTGATTCTGATTTTCCAACAATATTTCAAACTTTTGGTGTCATCTCCTTTTTCTTGGAAATTAAATCTGGTGCCACTGATAGCTTGTATTTTCTCTACCATACATCTAGTGTTATTCTTAAGGATTTGTCTCAGATCTCAAAAATCATATCTAGGTTTCAGAGAGTGCTTATACAGGCGTAGTAAGTTGCTAGCCAAATTTGAACTGTCCTTTCATGGTTATTTTGCGTCTTTGAACACAAATTCTCAGCCACTAATCCTGATTTTTCTTTCATGGACAGAGACATTACCACCACATTCCCGAGCTTTGTATTTCACTCTCAAGTTGATGATACCTAAGTTCAAGACCGCCTCTAGTCTCTCAGTCCCGGACAGTTTGAGGTCTACAAACAAAACTATCAACCTATCGGATGCATAAAGGAAATGGTGAATTCTTTTGTTCCTTTGATAAGTGGGAAAATGATGGCTTTATTACCTTTTTCTAAGACTCAACATTGTATTTATTATGTATTAGACTTGTAGTTTAAACCGTGCTCTGTATTTACTCTGTTTTTCTGGTTTGGTTTAATTGGAAAGATATGAATGTGACTTGTTTTTGTAAGAGCTTTATAAATCTTTGAAGCTAATTAAATCAATGTCTTTTTGAGAGGTTCAAAAAAAGGTTATTTAGCAGGCAAGAATGCTGTGTGGTGCCTCTTTGGTACATTTTAATGTTGATGTATACACACACAACCATTTCTCGTGGAGTAGCCGTGAACACAAATAAGAAAAGTTTGGTATAGTCGAGTTCTTGGAGAGTGGAACTATGCAGTATTAGGAAATAGAGGGATGGGATTTCTCTCCCATCTGGTTATGATTCTTGTAAAATTGACTTACACAAGATTACTTAAAAAGATTAGTTGTACAAAGTCGAAATAACTTCAATACGAGTGACGCATGATTTTGAGAGATTGAATTTGGTACCTTCCAAATTGTTGAATTGTATGCAAACAATCATAGAAAATGAACATGAAAAAATAAAATAAAATCATTGAGAATGAACACGGACACCCAACCCTTCGACCATCTTTTCTCAATTTATCAATATTGAATCAGTCGAACACGTCTCGCCTAAGTAAATGTACAAGTTATATGGAAAAATAGGAACGTGTGCATGTTAGGAACAATCTCTTCAAGCATAGGACCATATTGTCCCCTCAAACTTTGCTATTAATTTTTCACTTTAATGACTATTTGGATCACATTGCTACTATTTGGATCACATTGCTGCACAAGTTCTGAACTATTTCTCTGCAGAGACATAAAGAAGTATAATCTAAAGCATGAGAATGATAAACCATGAAAAAAAATTGTGTAAGAAGAATTGGTGGTGTGAAAAGTAACGTACTCTTTGTTACAATGTTGTAATGTTCGACACTATAATAGATCTGCTTGACTCCCTTGACGCCAAATAGGAAGTCATCAAACTTGAATTTTGATAAAGCTTCTTAGGTGGCATCCAGGGAGCCAGGCAGATTTCAATGTCAATAAACATGACTAATATCTACGAGACAGTTAAGTTCTGGATACTGCTCAAAACTTGGTTCATGAAACAAATTAAATATCACTCTTCGTACATTTGAAGTCGGTTACATGAATGTATAGAAACACTTACTGCAAATCTGCATCGTTTGAAAATTGGGACAAGCTCGATGAAGTACCTCCTATATTTTCTTAGAGTTGGTGTTTATATAGGGTATCCATGCATGAGGGTTTGGTCCCTCTTCTTTATATATTCTTCATCTACTCTGTAAAAGAATGAAGAACAGAAGAAGAGTTGAAGGCCAAGACAAGAGAAAATACATTGGAATGGAGGAGAGGAGTATCAAGAAGACGGCAAGGAAGCATTGTTAATTTCTAACAAATGTATAGTTCCAATGGATGGATACAAAGATGCATGGGTTTTGCAGGTTGGATTTTTGGACTTTCTCAACTTATTAATAGATCCATCCTTTATTTTACCACATTAGTTTAATTTCTAACATGTGCATGAGCATTTTCACCAAGATCAATGCGACAATTACATAATTACATAAATTGTCTCACTTTTGGACGGGTAGAGTTTAATTATACTGTTTACTTTTCTTCTTGATTGTAGATCAACATAATATTTATTAGTTTGCACACGAGTCTTTTTTTGTTAACAGAGAGAAAAATATGGTAATAGTCTTAATATTTTCTCATTATGTAAAAGATGTTAAAACGGGTCTTTTTTGTTAACAGAGATAAAAATGCGAGCTATGAGTTAAAAAATATGGTAATAGCCTTCTTCTTCGTCACAGTAAAACTCTCCAATGGCAAGCATGCACAACTTTTACTTGGAGATTGAACTATTTTAAATCGTTCATGTTTTACTTCCAATGAGAATGCAAGTACAAAGAACATTGGGTACAAATAACATTGGGTAAGGTACCATATGCCAACATTTTCTTGCATGAAGATTGGTTGAATATAATTTTACTATTTATTTATCTAATTTTTTTTCACATCATAATGCAATTACACACACTTTTAAGAACGATAATTTGACTTTCTTTTTCTTTCTAGAAAATTCAATGGATATGACTATAATGATATATTTTGTACTAAATAATATATTGTTAAATAAAGGTTTGAACCCATTTGTACTTTATCAAAAGGTTAGGGATCTAACTGTAATTTTCCCTAACTATAATCAAGGGCATATTGGTCTTTTTATCAAAAGTACCAATTGGCATAGTTTAGGATGTTCATGCCAAGAATTAAACGTTAGGGACCATTTGTACAAATGTTAAGAACCATTTGTTCCAAATTCTATTTTCTTCTTCAAATGAATGGTGGAAAGTGGGTAGCAGGAAGTTTATAATTTTTTATTTTTGGAAAATTTGATCTTGTTCCTTTATTTTATTTATTTATTTATTTTCAATTGAAAATAAATATTTTCAAACCTAATTTAAACTTTTTAATGGCGACACGCAGATGGAAACCGACCATAGGAGATTAACGTGCTATAAACTTGAAACTCTTTGAATTTCAAAAAAATAAAAGTTGAGAACCATTTGCACAATTTAATTGTTAGAAGCCTTCGTTGCAATTTTCAATATTTGTACTTCCTTTTTCATTTTTTTTTTGAACCTTCTGTTTTGTACTTGAGAAAAATTAGAAATCCTACATGTTTATTATAATATATTTGAAATTTACATTTTAAAAATATTAGAGTTATTTTCTATTTGACTTCATCTTTTCAAGGGCATAAGATTTAAAGAATCCCTTGCAATTAGCAAATCGAATGGTTAACTCTAGGAAACTATGAATTGGTGTCTTCAATTGCTAAATTAAATTTCAAAAGTAAAAAAATTGTTTGGAATGAATCTTAGGGTTTGTCATTGAATTTGATTTAGACAGTATTTTAAAAAATAAAATTAATATGGAAATTTAAAAACATAGTAATTGGTTTAATTCATTTTCCTATGATATCAAATTTTAGCCAACCTAACTTAATTGGACACATAAATATGTCTAGTTGGCTTCCAACTTTCCTTCTTTCGAATAACAAGTTTTATAAATAGGAGTCATTTGCGTATATTGATTTCAAATTGAATGACCACTATCAACGATGTGACGACTTCTTGTTAGTAATTGAAACACTATTGGTGATTCTCGACAATATCAGCCGTTGATAATCATTATCCATAATTCTATCTAAATCGTACTGTCGATAATCACTGACAAAGTCATCTTCTCATTTGCTATCGAAAAGACACCTTAACGACTTTGCCTAAAGTTCTCAAATTGTTTGAGTCACCTTTGATTAACATTTTCTGATCCGTTCTATTCCATACAAATCTTCGTCGCAACAAACAAACAATCCACAAAATGCAAACTATCCTGATCCATTAAGGTGTCATTCGCAATTTTTTTTTTGTTCCAAGAGTCAATCAAGATTCTTCCCTGATCATAATCAAGAGTCAGTGCGTGCATTACTATTATAGTATGCATGCTCATTGTTTAATCAGTGCTACAATAATCACTTAATCAGGGGGATTTAAGTAAAAAAAACAAATAATTCATTATTTAAAGAGTCTCAAATTGGAAAAAAAAAAAAATAGAATTAAATTTTTTTTTTTTGTAAAAAAGTCTCTAAATTTCTTCAGTGTCGATTAGATATACTCAACAGATCTGAACAGATCAATCAAAGAAATTTTGATAAGCACTAATCCCTAGATTTTAGTGTTTTCTGTTTGAATAATTATTCTTTCCTTAGAAAAATACAATACAGCGTTTAAACTTTAAATAGATGGATAAATATATAGATAGATACGAAAGTATCAACTGCTTTTTTTATTTTTATTTTTATTTTTTTTCCCACAAAAAAATTATTGCTTAATTATTAAGCACTACATAATAAAGTATCAATCCGAGAGGGGCTTTTCACAGTGACAAAAGCAAAATGTTTTCTGCAAAGTTTTCATATATTCATGCACTGTTCATTCTTTTTGTGTTGTTCCAAGAACCGGCTTTAGCCATAAAAAAGGTGCTCATTGTCCATTATTCTTGAAATTTTCCATCATGCATAATTGCTTTTTCTTCTCATTACTTATAATTACGTCTTTCTTTTGACAGTCTTATATTGTGTACTTGGGAGGACATTCACATGGTTCAGAAGTAACTTCTGCTGACCTTCACCGGGTCGAAGAATTCCATCACGAGTTTCTAGGTTCATTCTTGGGAAGGTATGGATCATTAGTATGTGTTTGTCGAGAAATCTGCTTATTTTGTTGTATTTATAATCACTTATTTTCTTTTTGTGGGATGAATTTACTTTCTTATAGTATAGAGAAGGCCAAGGATGCGATAATTTATTCGTATAAGAGACATATCAATGGTTTTGCCGCGGTTCTTGAAGAGGAAGATGCATCAGAAATAGCAAGTATGACGATACATATTTTCTTGCATTTATTCCTATGTACTAGGTTTATAGCATGCTTGGTAATAAAGAAAAGAAATGTTCTCGTTCATTATACTGTCAAGTATTGCATATCGGTTTTGTGCTAAAAACCTATGTTTTTTGTGTCAATGAAGAGCATCCAGATGTACTATCTATTTTCTTGGATCAAGGAAGAAATTTACACACAACACATTCATGGGATTTTCTCATGTTGGAAAGAAATGGTAAAATTCACGCCTCGTCATTATGGGTAAAGTCGGGGTTTGGTGAAGATACAATCATTGGAAATCTTGATACTGGTAAGATTAAATTTCCACCTTTTGACACTTTATTTGAATCTCTTAACCAATCCTGCAATTTAAATTTTAAAGTTGGATCATGAAATCAATAATTATCCATTTTTTTGTCAGGCGTATGGCCTGAATCGGAAAGCTTTAATGGCAAAGGTTTCGGCCTCATTCCTTCTAAATGGAAAGGAATCTGTCAACTTGATGGCAACGCTGGAGCCCCTTGCAACAGGTACTTTCTTCAACAGTGACGTTAATAATACAGTGATTTGACGAGGATAAAGTAAGGATGATCTATGTGATAACCATGAAATATTCGTATTGTTTGTCTGGTCTTGTGAATCTTTCTCAATTATCATGCATTTCATTGCTCCAAGAGTAATAAGCATCCCAGCGAGGAAGGAACATTGGAATGGCCCGGGAGCCACTAGAGCATTTCATTGAGAGTAAACCGTGCTTCAAGTACATGGTGCCTATGTGCTAGTTTCTCGTTGTCAGTAAAACTTTCGTGGAAGTACACACTATACATCAATGAGTTCCCTCGCTAGAATAGAATATTATGCGCGTCATATCCCTTACGGCTTGTTTAGTAAGGTGGGCTGGACGTGACTTGATAGTATTAGGTAGAGAAGGAAACTAAATTTCTGGCTTCCGTCTGGTCGAGTATTGTGTACCACAACATGCATTAAATATCATTTTATACTCTGCACCTTTGAAAAGCTAAAAAATTCAATTATAAAAAAAGGATGAACCGCATCCCAGATGGTCCCCACCTGTCCTGTCCTAGACATTGATGAAGGAGGTAAATCTCAGGTTATGCCTCCAAGGGTACAGGGTGGAAAGCTGCTTGTACACTTGTACTTACCCAATGGTCAAATCCATATTTCAGAATTCGACCCCTTGACGCGGCGGCCTCAAACAAAGCTGGAGTTTTTCAACCTTCCCCTTTTACCATTTGGAGATGTGCCCTGGGGGCATCTAAAAAAATTCAATTATAGTGACAATGCAGCATGGACCCTTGCCTTCAGAAAACAAACCTTTATTAATATTGAAATTGTCAAAAAAAGTGTTAATTGCACCTTTTTTAACAGTAGACAGCAGATAGCAGTATTATCAGAAGCTTTTTCTTGAATCATTTTATTGGACTTCCCTTTGTTTTTTATGATTTTTGAGTGGTGGATGTGAGAATATTTCACAAATTCTTTTCGTTATATCATGAATTTTTTTGTAGGAAACTGATTGGAGCTAGGTACTTCAATAAAGGCTATGTTGCGTATGGAGGCAAAGTTAGTTCTTCGAAGAACACTGCACGCGACTACGATGGACATGGCACCCATACACTATCCACTGCTGCTGGAAACTTTGTCCCAGGAGCAAATATATTCGGTGTGGGAAATGGAACAGTAAAAGGTGGTTCTCCAAAAGCTCGAGCTGCTGCTTACAAAGTATGCTGGCCTCCAATCAATGGCTCAGAATGCCTTTTTTCTGATATAATAGAAGGCTTTGATATGGCAATGCATGATGGCGTAAATGTGCTTTCAGTCTCTCTCGGTGGAGATGCTGTAGACTATTTCGAAGATGGCATAGCCATCGCGTCATTTCATGCTGTGAAGAAGGGAATCGTAGTTGTAGCATCTGCTGGAAATTCCGGACCAACCCCTGGATCTGTTTCAAATATTGCCCCGTGGCTTCTAACTGTTGGAGCAAGCACCGTTGATAGAGAGTTCCAAGCTAACGTTAAGCTGAGTAATGGAATGATCCTAGAGGTTCAGTCTTCTGTTTTACAGTCGATTTGATTTGCCACATACAACTTTTTTCATTCTTCACTTGTTTTAATGCTTATGTATCTAATCAGGGGACGAGCCTCTCTAAATCATTGCCAAATGATAAATATTATCCACTTATTAGTGCTGAAAAAGCTAAAGCTGCCAATGCATCTGCTCTCGACGCGTAAGAATACTGTCCAGTTCCATCTTGCCTAATACGATGTAAACATAATTCTTGTATCTCATTGGATGATTTTAAACAGGATACTCTGCCAAGAAGGAACATTAGACCCCAAGAAAGTGAAGGGTAAGATACTGGTCTGCCTTCGGGGGGAAAATGCACGAGTCGACAAAGGTGAACAGGCTTTAGTAGCTGGTGCTGTAGGGATGATTCTATGTAACGACGAGGCAAGTGGTAATGAACTTATGGCTGATCCTCATGTTCTTCCGGCTACACAAATCAATTACACAGATGGCCTTGCTGTCTTTGCCTACGTCAAGTCGACCAAGTACCTCTCCTCCCTCTCTCTCTCTCTCTCTCTCTCTCTCTGTGTCTCTATATGTTTCACTTCAACTAATCTTTCTCAAGTGTCTCATACATTGATACTTGCAGGCATCCACAAGGGCTAATTACAGCTCCAAGGGAAGTATTGAACAAAAAGCCTGCTCCATTTATGGCCTCATTCTCGTCTCGGGGGCCTAATCTGGTTACTCCAGAAATTCTCAAGGTCAGGAACTCATTATTTTCTCTTTTTTCGCTAGACTTTATAAACTAAACTAGAGTTTGTGGTGTATCCAGCCGGATATTACCGCACCAGGAGTGAATATCGTTGCTGCATACTCCGAAGGAGTAAGCCCTACAGGAGAAGAATTCGATAAACGCACGACTCCCTTTAATACAGAATCCGGGACCTCAATGTCATGCCCTCATGTTTCCGGGGTAGTAGGCTTACTTAAGTCGCTCCACCCTGACTGGAGTCCAGCAGCAATAAAATCTGCAATTATGACAACCGGTAAAGGCCTAAATCCTCGAATTTTGTTCTAAAAAATTTATATATATTGTTCAACCTTCACTGATGAGATGTTTTGTGATCACGCTCTAAACTCAGCAAGAACACGAGACAACACGAGGCATCCAATGCTTGATGCAACTTATGAGAAAGCTACACCTTTCGGATATGGTTCTGGACACATACGACCAAACCGTGCCATGGATCCTGGATTGGTTTATGACTTGGATGTCAACGATTATCTAGATTTCCTGTGTGGCATTGGTTATAACGAAACAATGATTCGTACATTCTCAGACGGGCCTTATGAATGTCCGAAGGAGTATGAAATCACAAACTTCAACAACCCCTCTATAACAATCCCAAGTCTCGATGGATCACAAACAGTGACAAGAAAATTGAAAAATGTTGGCAAACCGGGGACCTATACTGCTCGTATTCGACAACCACCAGGATTTTCAGTTTCTTTAGAACCAAAATCTCTCGAGTTTGAGAAAATTGGTGAAGAAAAGACTTTTAAGTTGATTATTGAAGAAGAAGAAGTAGGAACTCCTTCAGATTATGTGTTTGGAGAGTTGTTATGGTCTGATGGAAAGCATTATGTGAGGAGTCCAATAGTAGTTGCTTCTTCTGGAGGTTCATAAAATCCCATCAGCATCAAGAATTACATTGATTTTATGATTCTTTATTGTGTGTAAAGATATCTGACATAAGTGCTTAATTGTTAAATGCATTTTTACTTATTGCACGAACAATGTTTTTACTTTATTTCACAACTGATCAATCGGCTAACTAACGACAATTTTTTTATTTTTAAATCGTCTGATTTAACCAAATCTAGGTAGAGTAGTAGGCATCCATTGTTACATATGACATGGCACAAATGAAATGATTAAACGAAGAAGGAGAGATGAGTCCCGTCTCTTTCCGCCGGCTCCACTTTGAGTATCTATCTCGTCCCGCTTCTTCCTAGAGAATTTGATAAAGGCTCCTTGGGTTTTATACTAGGTATTTTCAACGGAAGAATGATGCTCAGAAAACACTTCACAAAAAAGAGAATAAGTCATGTTTCATCTCATGAATCTGGTGATCACAATTCTCGAAGGAATTCTTTGTTCGGGAGGATGAGCTTGATGGGTTCTCGAGTCACCACTTGCACCTCACATCTCGGTACAGTGGAACGTGTAACGCCCGTATTGTTCTATTCAACTACATTTATTTTTGAAATCCAAAACCTAACATAATGCAACAGCGAGGGACAATTCGTCCATCAATACGTAGACTAAAATTTTACTTAGCTCCGAAGATAAGATGTTGTCAAGGAATATATATAAAATAATAAAATCAAAAATAAATTTCCCTCACAAGATACGACGTGTCAAGAAATTGATTTATTTGTATTATAATATTAATTATTTGGTTGCCGAAGTAATTGAAGGTTGAAAATTAAATATTAAAAAAAAAGAAGTTGAAATAACTACTCCAATCCCCCTTTTAAACAATCACAACTCCATTATTATCATCTTCAACATTCGTATCTTTGTTCGAAATTGAAATTTTTGTTTGAATTTTTCCAGTTCTCCTTGTTCGACGGATGTTCTACTGGAGAAAGCATGTCGCACGCTTACCTTTTTAAGTTTATTATCATCGGCGATACAGGTAACATTTATTAGCTTGCGTATATTGATTTCAACGTCATCCTGATAGCAGATAATTATTGAATTTTATTGAAAGTATATGTATTTTTCGTGTAAATTCTATTGGTGCGAGAATTCGTCGTTTAATGTAAATCTTATTTGTCATTTAGTTTCTGATAATTTCTGTTACTTGATGATATTGAATTTCTGATTAATAAATAGTCTTATTGGAAATTCAAAGCTACCAGCTTCATGACGATTTAATGAAGTTCCTGCTTAAGATTCATAAACGATGATTTTTTTCATCGTGCAAATTTATATTTTGGTTTTAAAAGGCTGCTGGGAGATGATTCAATACATTGTTACACCATACCTTCTTCTGCAGGAGTGGGAAAGTCGTGTCTTCTTCTTCAATTTACTGACAAGCGTTTTCAGCCTGTGCATGACTTAACTATTGGCGTTGAGTTTGGGGCAAGGATGATAACAGTCGATAATAAACCCATTAAGTTACAAATATGGGACACGGTCGGTGCTCTTTTCATTTTCTACTTGTTTTGATTTGAAAACTTTGCAGTTAAATCACTTCTCATGTGGCTCTGGATGGTTGATTACAAGTATTCATGAGTATGTCAATGGACACTGATTTCGATATTGAGAATTATTTAGGGCAACGATTAGATAAATATCAATTTTGCAATTAATCAGTTCTCCAGAAAATATTTTGAGACTGACCAACAATCAAGTGTGTTGATCATCTTTAGGCATAACAATCCTGAAAACTAGTCTTGTAAAGCACTTACTCCTTTCAGTGTTGCTTCTGTTTTGATCTCCTACCCACCATTGAGTTGCATATGATTTAACGTTCTTTTGAAGTGCAAATTATCCAAATTCCAATAAATGTTGAAAGTGTAGATTTATAGTTGTCATGTGGAAAAAGATACCAGAAACCATGGAAGATAATTCAAGTTATAATGCCAGCAAGCATGTACTTCTGCCTTCTCTGTCCAAGTAACTCCTTGATATTGAAACTATTCACGTATGATAATTGTCTTTCACAACACTTATTTACAAGAATTCTCATTGATATATAATGATAGTTTATTACTTTAATTAATCTCAAAATATGTGTAGTTGTGTATTGTATTTTCCGAGTATTTTGAAGCTTGTTAGCTTGAGGAGGCAATATGAATTCTAAACTGAAGTTACTTGAAATTATCAGGCCGGTCAGGAATCATTCAGATCCATCACAAGGTCTTACTACAGAGGGGCTGCTGGTGCACTTTTAGTCTATGACATAACAAGGTGGCACTTGAATAACACTATGCTAGGTTTCACAGATAATAGAATTTGATGATTTTTGTAGTTCAATCTGAAGTATTTTGCTTTTCATACCTTGCTGCCTGAAAGTAGTGAGGGCAGTTCTCGTGCAGCCATTTCAACCCCCAAAATATCTTCTCCTAAAATAATCGATCATGTTGCAGAAAATTGGTAACTCACAGGAAAAAGTTTTGTTTTATGCAGGCACATATAGCATTTGAACATCTAGAATTGTAGTGGCTTTTCTCCTTTTTTTAGGTCTCCTTGAAATAAATTTTACGCTGAGTGCAATGACTATCACTATATCACAATTTCATTATGTTTTGGAATCAGACAAACTATGGCTTTATGCACTCTGTATCATGTGTACATCAGGGCAGTCATGCATGATTGAAAATGTTAGGCAGTTCAAGGTTAAGAATTCCACTGTATGGTTCAAACAAATTAATTAACGTGAAAAATGTAAACAAAAAGTATAAACTTCTGTATATGCATTTTCCGGATGTTGCATGCATTTCAGCTCATTTGCCATCGTATCTATGAACCACTAGTTCAAAATGTGAGTAAGATAGCATAGGAGGATTAGCCAAATAATTCTAATTATTGATTGGTGTTCTATCATATGTGTCAGGAGGGAAACCTTTAGTCATTTGGCTAGCTGGCTAGAAGATGCAAGGCAGCATGCAGTGCCAAATATGACAATCATGCTGATAGGCAACAAATGTGATCTTGCACAGAGAAGGGCCGTCAGCATGGAAGAAGGAGAGCAGTTTGCAAAAGAACATGGACTGGTTTTCATGGAAGCATCTGCTAAAACTGCTAAGAATGTTGATGAGGTGGCGAAGCAGTTAGATTTTTAATTTTCCCCTCTATTTGCTTTTCACCTTTCCTGTTCCATAAACAAAAGATTGTGTGCAGGCTTTTGTAAAAACGGCTGCAACAATATACAAAAACTTGCAGGACGGAGTTCTCGAGTTGAATGGGGTTAGCCTGTTCATTCCCTTTTGATTGCTCTTTCATGCTTGAAATGCTCCTTCCACTTTAGATCTCATTTATATAAATCCGTTACTTGACCATATATAAAATTCAATTCAACGACGGTATTTCGTTCTTTGTTTTCAATTTTGTCTGCTGTTATTTGCAGCATAATGGAATCCAAGTTGGTCATGGTCCAATCCCAGGCTCGTCTGGTAGCGGGAATGTTTCTTCACAAGGTGGAGGTTGCTGCAGTTGATATTTGTTGGCAAGAATTGATGAAGATTCTTTTCCTATCGTCCAACATTTCATGTTCATTCTACAAATTTCGCGTTGCAACATTACGTGTGTGGTGTCATTACGTCTTTCTGCATTTCCCATCTATTTTACTGTAAATTAGACAATAGATTAATATACCTTTGTCGCTGGTTGTACAAAGAAAGGTAAGTTTGACTAAAATGCATACGTTATGCCAAGTTGGGCACATCAGGAAAATGAAATTGTACACTGTATTGGATCTACATATTCTTGGATGATGCTAATGAACATCAAACTGTGAAATCGTGTAGATTGTGTGTAATTTACGTTTCTGTCAGTTTCCTATGTTGCCAACCAATCATCATTGAATATGCTGTCTCTTTACCGGTCTTCATTATTTTGTTTCCTTTGTAAAAATGATCGATATATGAAATTTATGTTCTCGGATAAGGTTGTTTAACATAGCATTTGTGTCCAAGTCTAAAATCTATATAGGTTCAAAAATTTGAACGTGGTGGTTCTTTATGAAGGCTATTAATAATAACATTGTCATTTTCGTCTGAAAAAAGAAAAACGATTTGTTGGTTGCACAAATTTGGATGGCCAAACTTGGTAAACAAAGTGAGTGGCTAAAGTCCAATCATATTTCAAGGAAGAACATAACAGAAAATTGGCATCTTTATTGCAATTAAAATGAAAGAAGCGTAAAAATAGGATTCCAAACCAAATCCAATGTGGATATATATTCTACACACTAATACTATACCCACAGAACTAGAGAGATAAAAGGAGAAATATGCTTGGGTAAAGGCGTCTGGTGGCTGTTCATTGCTTTAAATCACTTATTGTGTGACCCAAAATCCAGGAAAGTTAAAGCCAAAAAGGAGACACCAAGAACGGGTAATTTGTTTGAAATTATTTTATGCATTCACTCATGTTAATGTTGGGTTCGAATTGTTCGTTTGAGCTATTCGGGCTATGATACTAGAAGCAGACGAAACCCATTAACAAATTATCTGTTTTTCATTTGAAGTTTTTGGTCATTGGTGTTTGTTCAGCAATGGAAAGGGAAAACAGAAAAAGAGCGAGAGATGAAGAAGAGAAGAAAGAAACTTGTCCAGGGAAGAAAACCGAATTTGATTACGACAAAGAAGAGAAGGGCTATGAATTCTGTGATGAGATTGGAGTTTTTGATTTCCCTTGGCTCAAAGAGGGTGTGAAAATCTTTCAAGGGGATGAAATTTTTGAATTGGAAGATATATTTGCACTTTCTTGTTCATATTTTGATGAATTTCACACCACTTCAACACCAGATTTTGATCAATTTTGTGTGCAGAATTTATATGATCAAAATTTTATTGATGAGAAAAAGTTTGATGATGATTTGTGGCCATTCAAAGTTGGTGATCTTGATCCTGTGGATTGCTTTTGGAACTCTGTGATTGATCAGCCTCTTGATTTTGGGTTGAACAAAGTTTAGAGATTATCTTTAAAAAAGAAAGCATGTATTTATGTTGCTTAATTTTGTAGTATCTAAACTTTTGTCCCTTCGAACTGGCCACGGGCAACGACCTCTTTTCAAGACCAGAATTTTATATTTTTCCCTGCTATGTACTATGGATTTTAAGGTATTAAATGAAAGATGGATTTTGAAATTTTTTTTTCTCCAACTATCGTTGTATTAGTTTATATCAATTGAGTTTGGCATCATAGATTAGCATCGTATAGTTCAAGGATAATTTAAAGGCGATTAGTCAAATTTCATGTCTAACTTTTCTCTCTGGAGTGCAATTTTGTGAAATCGTTATAAATATTTGGGACTAATAGAGTAAGAAAGTTACTTCAATGATCAAATTTGAAATTTCTTACAGTTTTCACTAACAATTCGTGAAATTAACTTTAAAGTATAGCAAGGCTCCGCGTGAATTAATTTTAAAGCCCAACTTCTTATTCTCAAAAGTTGTTTTTGATTTTAGTAAATTTGAAAAGGCTGATAATAGAAGAATTTGAATATTGTGACATCAAATTTAGAAAAGTCGCAAAAGGGTATTTTTTTCAAATACCCTATTGTTCTTTAGACTAATACCCTTGGAAACTATTACACTTCACCTTCTTGTAATTTCCACTTCATTTTTTTCCTTCTTCTCAATTTTCTGTGTTTTTTTCCTCTGAATTATGTTAAGGGATCCTTTTGAAATGTGCCTCTCTCTTTTTTTTTTGCAGCTAGGAATGAATTTCTTGAAGAAGTTTCATCCTTTGTGAGTTTTGAATTTTTACTGATAATTAAATAGTTTTTTTATATATATACTTACAGATTTTTCCCTTGTTTTGGGTCTTTTGATGGGTAAAGAATTTTTTATTTATTTTCCATGTTCTTGGATTATTGAATTTTTTATTTACAGACGGTGATGAAATAAGGCCTTTAAATGTACTACCTCAGGTTTGGATTCTTGATTTTCCGTTTTTTTTTCTGGGAATTTTTAGTTTAATGGAAATTTCAGATTTTTTATAATGTCTGCATTTTCATAGGAGTCATCTGCAATACTGAAAGAACCATTGGGGACTTTTTATTCTGAAAAATCAATTCAACCTGTTTTAAATTATTCTGATAATTCGAGCATGGAGAATTCGCGAATCACAAGACAACTCACCCAAGGTTCCCATTTAAATCAAGTTGAATTCCGGAACTATTGGGCAAAATATGTCGACTATAGTCACCCATATTTGCGAGAGTGCAACATCAATCCATAAACAGCGCCTACGATTTCTCCTGAAGGGACATCCTCCGGGATGGCAGTGGGCCAGTGGCCACTTGGTTCACAGGTCCGTACACTCTAAAACCAGCAATTTTGGTCCATATGTTCTATACTAGTTTTGGAATCTTGACTCTATTATCAATCTTCACTTCGCAAAGTAACTCCAGATTATGTTTGATCTTTAACCATGCGATGCTACTTTTAAGTAATAACACAATTCTTTATAATTCATATGTAGTATGACACGTGTTAACTTCTTTAAATCGTGTCAAAGAGCATTTGTGGCTTTGAGTACATGTTGGAAGCCATTTATGTTTTGTCAATGTTCATCTCTTTCAAGTGAAAGACATATGTTGGTTGTGTTTAAAAGTTGCTCATTTAGAAAAATAATATTTTAGAATTCAGCACAGGCTTTTAACTCGAGTTTTCGTCAATTTAGTTGAAGTGCTTTTGGATTCTCTATTATTTAGGATTAGCAAACACACAAGAAAAATATATATTTTTTATTGTTCAGCAAAAAAAATAAAAAATTACGACTATGAAGAAAACCTTAGACGCAAACAACTAACTTTTAATTTGTGGCTAGTCCATGTAACATGTAATTAAACTTATTCAGCAACTCTTTTCTCGGACCATTAAAATAAATCTTCTTTAGCTGCATAAAAGTTTGCATCATAAGCAAGCTATCGGAACCTGCCTGGTGGCTTTTTCCCGCCATTCTTTCAACATTCAAACCTTTTGCCACCCGCTCAAGACCGCCGTGAACCTGATGAAATCCCATGATCTGCTTCATGTCGAACACCTTTATACCAAAATACATCCGCACCAATTCCAAGAAACGCGACAGATCATTCGGCAAATTTTGTAGGGTCAAAATTTTTACCATGAAACCGAAATCATATGTGCTATGAAAAGTTACCCATGTCCTATTCTGATTTACCCATGTCGGAGCCATTGAAAGTCCAGATGCCATAAACAGGGTGGCAAATTGAAAGGAACATATTCCTATTTTCTTGTTCTTAGAGAAATCAATGCCTTGGTGCTTGAGCAAAGAGATAGAATCTGGGTTTTGGAGATCTTTGTCAACATCAAATTCGCGGAAGTTAAACTCCCATACGTAGCAATATGGAGTCCCCAAATCAGGGAGATTGCCTTCTGCATCGGACAATGTGAGGCCGAATTGGATAAGTTTCATAGCGTCCACATTTTTCTTCATGACGGAGTAGGTTTGAGAAGCCGAAAGAGCAGAATAATGAACGGGATAATGGTAGATTACTCCTGGGAATTCTGTATCCATAGATGCGTATGGAAAACGAGGGAGAACTTGATATATCAAACTGAATTCATACTTCAAATTATATTGCCAAACCTGTCGCACTTTAACCGTGCGCACCATTGTTGTGGATTAATTGAGTAGAAGAAAAAGGAAAATTCTATTCGAAATAAAAAAGAAGAAGAAAGAACTGATCGTTGATGAGTATTGTACTTCGATGGTTGGAAGAAGAAAGACAACGAGTATATATAGGCGTTCTTCTGAATTAAGTTGGCAGAATCCGAGTTGGAGAAGGAGTTCATGTAAGGAAAGTTTTAAATATAACGGTAACCTCTTTGAATTTGGAAATCTTTTGAAATTAGTTATTTCCGTTTAAATATTTCCTTTTTACTTCGAGTAATAATATTATTTATTTGAACAGTAGTTTTTATATTATTGTTAAAATAACTGAATTTATTTATTTATTTGGAACCTACTTATTTTATTTACTTCTAAGTAAAAAAATTAAGTTCAGCCAAACAACGAAGAAGATAAAAAAAGGGATATATCTTTTCCAACTGATTAATTAATTAAATTCACGTGATTTGTTTGTTGTTTGTCCTATGCAGACACATTGCATAAAAAAACAAAACTTCACAGACCTCATACATCTGAACCAACAATGGCGATTTCTGGTGCTCTTCACTTCTTCATCTTAACCTTGTTCATTTGCTTTTCAGCTTCCATTTTCACCTCAGCTTCTCCTCACCTAGATTCTTCTCAACTCGCCACCCAAATCTGCAAAAACACCACCAATGTCTCCTTTTGCCTGTCCGCGATTTTCTCCAATCCCCTGGCCTCCGCCGCCGACCGCTATGTCCTCTCCTACATAGTGTTCGGCCAAGCATACAAAAACGCTACCAGTACAAAAAATTTCATTGGCTTATCACTGAAATCCATGAAGTCAGATGGAAATCCGAGGGTATTATCCGGTATGCAGAAATGCCAGGGTTTTTACGAGGACGCGATTCGGGCCTTGTCCGAAGTTATGAACAATTTGGATTCTGACACTTTCTATGGATTGGATAAGGCGGCGATTGATGTTGAATCTTCAATTCGGGCTTGTGAGGCCAGTTTTTCGGGCCAATCCCCAATGTCTCAGAAGAATCAAAATTTGGTGGAACTTCTGAAAATCTGTTTTGCTGTATCTCAACTTTATCAATATAATTAATTAAGATGTTTTGTTTTGAGTAATCAATAATTTGTTTAATTAATTCCTAATTAAGCTTCTATTAATGATGTTAATTGTGATAGAGCATTATTAATTGTTGTAGTCCCACTTTTCGCCCTTCATTATATTTTATTTGCTTGGTGAAAGTCCACACAAGCAACAAGGTAAGGTGGTGTCGGTTCACGTCTTTCACAAAATTGAAATCACCCATCAAACTTCGAATATTTTATAAATAGAATCATTTGAATTTATGTAATTTTTGGAATCGAATTGGAACTGACGATTTTGATTTGGAAGGTTCGATTCTCGTTAAAATGTCTATCCTAAGTATGGACGTCGATTTTTAAACTTTCACAATTACGAGTGTGTTGAGGTTTTATTTTGATATTTTCTACCTAATTTTATAAATTGAAAAGTAAATACACTGAGGGAGATGTACCACCTAACCTTCAAATGAGTACAAATGAAGCATTAAGAAGAAAATACATTTACATGTTAAAAGAAAAGTTAAAAATTACTACCTCCATCTCATAAAAATATGTTTGATTTTTCATTTCTTTTGTCCATTCCAAATTATAAGCCACTATCCTTTGAGCAAACAGAGAGTGTGATGAAATGAAGAGAAGCCGTTGCATTTTGCATTAAAAGAGGGGGTAAAGCAGGCTTGTAGTTGTTTATAATCGACTTAAATTAAAAATAGTTAAAAATGAACTATGATTAAGTGGATAATGGTTTCAAGAAATACATCAATAAATTTTATATGATCCTTTACAAATAGATTACAAGCGTACTCCAAACAATGACTAAATTGCATTATGTCCAAGAGGACAACGAATGCTTCGAACAAGAAAAGCAAAGGTCATCATCATGGTTGCTTCCACTATGACACTTGATTACTTGAGATGGCGGTATTTAATTATTCTGTAAGAGTGTGTATGACACGATTTTACTTCTAATGGTTGAACCCCACGTTTTGTACTTCAAAGTAGAAAAGCGTGTATTGAGAATAATTTTCTTATTAAAACCGGATTTTTTCAAGACCACATCAACAAATTTCTCCCTCTAATAAAAATGTATGCTTGCAAAACATCTAAACAAATGTTTGTATAGTTTTCGAAAAAACAAAGATGGTCAATACAATAGGATATCTCAAAGTGTTGATTAATTTAGGAATAATTATATTGGCACCATATTTTTTTATTCTTATACTAAATTTTAATTGCACTTAAGATCTCTCAACCTTTTTCATCATAGCACTTATGTCCTTAATTTTTTTGTCGACAACCTTACTTTAAATAGTACATCTTGTAGTTGATGATGATTTGTCAAAAAAATTGTTTGCCTAGTTTGAAACAAGGGAAAACAAATTGTTGCACTTTTGTATATATTATTTTTTAAAAATATGACGAACAAATAAATCATTTTACGCCCTTCAAAGAATTTTTTTTTGACGTGTACTATTTCTGAGAGACAAGATATGTTAATTAATGAAAAGTTGATGATAAAACTACGACGAAAAAGTATTAGGGACGTATGTAATACAACAAACAAAGATTAAAAACCTTATTTGTAATAAAAAAAGTGACAACAAATAAATAGTAGGGGAATATTCTTAATTAACTCTTATAAGTATAAATTATTACTTTTAACATAGAAAATAATCTTTCACTGAATAATGCTCTTTGGACATGTTCAATGACATGGATTGAGGTGACAAGGTGGTGTGGCAAATAATGATTGAGTGTTGTGTTTTTTTAACTGTCCAATCATATGTCGACATATGTCTTCTCATTTTTTAACATGGCATTTAGCTTGTTTGTATAATTGCTTGTCTTTCACTCGTTTACCCCTTCTTTAATCATTTCTGTATGGTTTTCTCCAATTACCTGCTCCAATCATCCTACACTGTCAAATAAGTTGACATAATTTCACACACACTTCTGTCTATGCATCAGTCACAACCCTTATAACAAAATGGCACAATCCTTACCCGCTGTGTTGAAATTGAGACAAATAACTCGGTAAGGATCCGTGACGAATTTATTTCGAATATGAGTGAATAGGACAGGAGAGAACGGTATCAAAAACAAAACAGCTGACAATATTCCATCCCCTTTTCTCTACTTATTGGCTTCTGCAACAAATATTAAAAGATTTTACGGTGAAAAAGATAGTTCCTTTATTGTTCATTTGATAACTGAGCAGTTGAAAAAGTAACTGAGATTCCTGTACAAAAAGTTGTCTTCTTCCATTGAAAACCCAGTGTCCATGTTTTCAAGATTGATTCAAGAAAACATTCACGGGACAAACGGCGGTGGTTATGGCCAAAGGGGCGGTGGAGACCCATTTTTGGTCCTCAACTCCGACCAAAAAACCCACCTCCGGTGGACGGCTGACCTCCATGAACGGTATGTTGTTGCTGTTGCTCAACTTGGTGGCGCCAACTGTTAGTATTTTTCTTTACATTTATATTTCCTCCACTCTTTTGATTTCTAATTCATTACCTTTTTGTGTCTACTGATGATTTTGGAGTATTTTTATCTATTTGTAATTGATCTTTTTATAAACACTTCCCAAACATGTGCAGATTGATTAAGAATGGTGTTATGCCCTAATGAATTAGTTTGGTAATGTAACTTAAACAGTAGTATTAAATAAGAAAAGAAGTTAAAATTTGGACTGTCTGTTGTATTGTCTGCAACTGTTCACCAACGTGCACTGAAAATTTTAAATTGCTGCTGATTTTGTATGTGACCAAGCCGCTAGGATATTGCTAGCTAGTTTTAGACATCCTTACTTCATCGGCCAAGCTTGAAACTCGTGCAGTATGCATTTATGGATGTACTTGTAGTAACAAATTCAGGGAGGTTATTCTTTACTACTGTTTCCTTCTGTTTTAGAATATGTTCTCTTTCTTTTGTGTCTGAAATATTGAAATACTATTCAAACCCTTGATTCGTAGGATATCTATATCTTGAAATATAGTTTAACTAGTCATAAGACATTTGGCATTTAGGTCGGTGCCAACATTATTCCAGGCTTGATTTGCTTAAGTAAGCAACCACCTTAATGATATTTTCAGTCGAGTTTTTCCATTTGTACCGAAAATAGATGACAATGAGTTTGACAACCTCTCACATGCGTGCGTACCCCGCGTGAATAAAAAATTCCAAGAAATGTGGGCACTCTCCTATTGTGAGTGTTCGGTCAAAGTGTTTGTCAACCATTTTCGGCAAGTCTAGCATGGTTGTTTTCAGTCAGTAGTTCTTCCAATTATGAATCTATCGAACTGTTTGTGCAGCCTGTGGTCGTACTCCTGTTTGCATCTATGACACAGATGAATGTGCTTTAAGTTGTCCTATTTTTTACAAAATATATTTTTCTCTCTTCATTTCAATCACATATTTTTCAATAAAATAATATTACATGTAAACCGAAATTTTTTCCTTATTTTTTAACTATATATTCTCTATCAATCTACTATTCAAAAATGCATTCTTAACATTTTAATGAGGCTCAAACGTGACAAACTTGATTTCTTGGGAGTTCGGATTTGACAGCCATTTTTGGGAATAATGAGTTTATAGTAAATTATTGGAGAATGTGCGGTTAAAAAGTAAGAAAAAGTTTTGGGTTTAGGTGAAGAATATTTTATTGTAAGAATATATGGTCGAAAAGGAGTATGAGAAAAAATGAATTTTGAAAGAATGCTCGTCAAACAATGTGTTCTGAACAGGAATTTCAATTGTTTGACTTGTATTAACACGTCTACATTTTACAGAAGCCACCCCAAAGGCTTTACTGCGGACAATGGGTGTTAAGGGATTGACTCTATTTCATTTAAAGAGTCACCTCCAGGTTTACTTTCCTTTTGCTAAAAATAATTTATTTTATTTCTCTATGGAGCTTTCAATTCAGCGTAAATCAATCCAAATTATTTGTCTGGATGAATCGTATCTTGTACAGAAATACAGATTGAGTAAGCAACAAATGAAAGATCTCGGTGAGGCATCAACAGATGGTATGTCCAGTTTTTTCCATAGCTGTCTCATTGTGTAACTTCTTATTAGCTGATGTAAATCCCTTTATATTACTTGGAACATAATTTGTTAATTTGACCTAGAGATTTCGCATACGAACCTTCTAAGAATAGTTCTTGTATTTTTGCATCCATAGTTTTCAACTGTCCTTTTAACTGCCAAATGGAAGGTCTTTCTGGTTCATACCTTCTGGATACCCCTCATGCTAGTCCTCGAAATTTGCCAGCTTCTGAAAAGAACGAGTAAGTATTTTTATTCTTGTTTAAGAAGTCTATAACAGGAGCATATGCTTCAACTTGTTGCAAATGTTGAAACTTTTCTTTGAGGTTTAGATCATATGTCTAGGGCTTATCAAGTCAAGGAGGCATTCAGAGCACAAATGGAACTTCAAATCAAACTGCACTTGCAAGTCGAAGTGAGCCCCTCTCATTCACCTTTCAATATCTCAAGAAAGTCGACCTTCAAGTCATTTTATATACCAGACTCTAGTTCATATTGGACTGTCTGGAGCCTATTAAAGGATCATTTAGGCAGTCTTTTTCAGTTTGACAATCTTAGGTGCTCGAGATTCACCATTGTAATAGTGAAATCCTACAGCTGCAAGTGGACGATAGTATGACATTGAGGGTGAAACACTATAAATCTGTATTTCTTCGTGCATGTTTCTGATTTTCGTTTTGCTTAATGTTGGTCCATAACATTACACTGAGCTAAATCTATCCTTACCATGGTTATGCAGGCTGAAAAACATTTGCAGATTCGTCATGATGCTGAGAGAAGGTATATGGCTATGTTGGAGCAAGCCTGCAAGATGCTCGTCGATCAAATTATTGGATCTGCAGTGGTAAATGATGGAGAGGGTTATCAAGAGAAAGGAACGGAGTCGATCCCTTGTGCTTCCCGCATCATCTGCCGGTGAATTGGGAATCCGAAGCCCCAACCATACCGTTCGTTCAACTGAAAGCTGCTGTACCTCCTATGAGAGCCTGGTAGGATTGCCTCAAGAAGGATCTTTACCGGGGCGAAAGAGGCAAATGATGAACATGTATTTGACAACTGAATCATTTATATGGGGTGAACTGGATTTCAGAAGCCTGGATTTGCACATGGTGTTAACTCCCATGGAAAGATTGGTGTACTGATGATGTTTACACTTTCATTGACAGATGATGATGCGGCATGTATTTTGGTCTTTAATTTGAATAAATGAAATTCAAATCAAGGATAAAGATACATATCACCTCATTATTTGTCAAACTAACGGCACATGTAGCTAATGGTCATTATTTGAAAACTCTTCTTTCGACATACTCATTTTCAATCAAATATTTATACAATAAAATATTATGTACGTAAATTTCAAAAGCATGCTCAAATAAATTGGATCTCAGAAATTCACTTCTGAAGGTTAGGGACCTGAAATGACGCCGCCTGAAATGTTAGGAGCCTATTCCTAATTTTCCCTAATTATAAGTACTGAAAGTATACTTTTTAGAATTAAGCTAAACTGTCTTGCCAGGCGACGGAGAAAGAGAGGCCCGACATTGTCAAATCCAAGAGCAGAAATGGCTGCAAATTTCATACCGCCTCTAGCCACAGTGCATCCGGCGGTTCAACCACTAGCCTTCTTGCTTGGCACATGGAGAGGCCAAGGCGAGGGCCGTTTCCCCACCATCTCCCCTTTTAGTTATTCTGAAGAGCTCAACTTTTCTCACTCTCCCAACAAGGTATTCTATAGTTCTTTCTCCCTTTGAAAAATTACGCAGCAATTGAAATTGCAGAGTTCCATAATTGATTTTGTTTCCAATTTTATTTTTGTTTTGGTTATGAATGAGAAGCCCGTTATAGCTTATTCTTCAAAGACTTGGAAATTGAACACCAATCAGCCTATGCACGCTGAAAGTGGATACTGGAGACCCCAAATTGATGGGACCATTGAAGTTGTAATTGCCCAGAGCACTGGTCTAGCTGAAGTCCAGGTACTAAGAAATGCTATTTTTGACACGAACCCGTGGAAATGTTGTATATAGAATTGTAATTTATTTTCATAAATTCAATAAAAGAACTATTTTAAGATTAATTCGAACTCTAAGTTAATCATAAGATAATTTCTAGGTGCAGCTAGCCAGTATGTTAATTGTTTGATGAACCCACCACAAAGGATGGAAGGCGAAACGTAATCAAAATTTCAGTATGTCCCTATCGAAAAGTTTCTGAATTTTATTCAAAAGTTAGAAAAGTAAGAAACTTCTTTGTGATTGGCCATGAGAGGACAAGGAAGGTTAGAATGCCGTGTGGATTATTGAATTCACGTGACTTGATAGTACCCATTTTAGGAACATCCTGTGCCAAAAGTCCTTGCCATTCATTAGATAGAGAAGATCGCTAGGACTTCGTTATTGTTTTCCATTAAAATATGATGTTAGAAGTAATACAGGACTCTGGTTCTCTTGAATGTGGCCTTTTGAAATTAGAAGTTATATCGCTGCTCTTGTATATTAGTTGGGGTTTTTTTAACAAGCTGAGTTGCAAATGAACTTTTGTTCATGTTTGTTCTTTTACTTAACTGAAATTCACGTGAGTCCATAATTTATGATGAAAAAATAATGAGCTGGCTATGGAAAACCCTATATTTAAGAAAAATCGCTTAAATATCCAATAGCGCACTTCTAAGAGAACTTGTAAGATTGAAAGAAAATCAAATCATGAAAGAGCATTTTAATGTTCAAAATTGACTAAAGAAGATAAAGGAAGAAACTAATCAAAATTTCCATGTTTAATGTGGCGTTAAGTCATTTTTGTTAATGCATGAATGGTCTGTTCTTGGATGATTAAGAATATGAACTAATGAACAAACTATTGCTTATGTTCGGCACATTTCTAAGTGAGCTATAAAAGGTAGGCACTATGTTAGATCACTTTTCTTGGCAATAGGGGCTTCATGTTTCTGTAGGTATGGACACAAAATGTGATCATATTTGGAATTTGTCCTTGGTTTAGTTTTCATAATTATCTCATACTCATGAATTGGCTGCAGTTTTAACTTAGACGAAGTAGGCAAACTAAGGAAAGCAAGTTTGAATTTCTAAATCTTTATTTTTACATTACAACCTCGAATCTTATATGGTACACAAATTGGATGTATGAGATATTTGAGACATTATTCCATGTTCAGCTCTTAAGGCGTGTCACTTTTAGTGATCTTCCTTTGTTCTTTTCTGTATTGGATAGTGCTTTTTGGACCTCTGTCTGCAGCAAAATTTTAGTGAGATCCTACTCATTTTTGGTGGGGCAGGCTCGTTTTCTGCCCCACAGTATTGAACTTGAACTATAAGCTATATGCTGAACAGTGTTCCGATGAAAGAACATTCAAAAGTATAAAAGCAAATTTGTCAATTGTCTCATTTAATACTTCACTCTAACAAACATACCTTCAAATAATTTTCACTACTTAGTTATAACAAGTTGTGGTAGCAAAATAATTTGAAGCAGACAGGCCTCTTAATTATACAGGTAGACAGGCTTCTCTAGAGACAATCTTTGTAGTTTTTGATTGAGCTTCTCCTCTTATATTGCTTCGCTACTGTGCTCTGCAGAAAGGAACATTTGATGCAGAACAGAGAATTGTGAAGCTAAAGAGTGCACTTGTCGGGAATGCTTCAAAGGTAAATAAATAAAAGAGAGACTGTATTGCATATGTCCCCTAAGTGGATAAATCTAACCAACATTTGACCTTTCAATACATTTATATTCCTTTCATGCAGCAGTAGTGAATTTGATCTTGCATTCTTCACATTATTATGCTTCAGTAGAGATTCTGATCTGTTTTCAGACTTGAAAATGATTTTTTACTTGTCATTCTCAGTTCTCTTTTTGTCAACTTTCTGATTCTTGCTGCATTATTTATTAAACTTTTCAGTAATAAGCAGGAGGGTTTTCATTACGGAGAGACGATTGCATTGAATTTCCCTCTAAATTCTCTCTTCCTCTTGTTCTTCTTTTGCTTCTATCTAAGCTTCTGTTGATAGATAGCCCAGGGTCTCTTGAACTTATAATCTCATATAAGTTCCAATTCCTCTTCAAGAATCGTTTTGCTTCGTGTTCTTCGTAGTTTATTGAATATGAAACTTGAGGTGCTCTAATGACAGCATGATTTGATGTTTAAACTCTTTTGGGTGGACAGGTAAAGCAGATAACGCGAGTTTTCAAAATAGGTAATGGAGAACTATCTTATGTAGTCGAAATGGCTACCAATCTCACGGATCTTCAACCACATTTGAAAGCTTCTCTTAAGAAGATATGACGCTAAAATGTCTAGCTTTTGATAAATAAATTTGTAAGTTTTGTTTGAATGTGCAGTTTTTCTTGGTGTATTCGAACATTTAGTCTACACATTTGTACGCTGCAAGACTTGATGCGAAAATGTCCTTTTCCATATTACTATTAGCCTTCTGTAGCCTTTCAAAAGGTGCAAGACTTGATAAGACGAAGACATCAAACCTCAAGACTTACAAATCTAGCCTAGATGTGAAAAGTATTTGTTTGAATATTATTTCAATTATTCTATGACTACTAGTTCACACGGGCTAAGTTATTTTGAAGGTAATGTTAGTGCATTAAATATGTTAAATTATGTTAAATTATTGTGAATTAGATTTTGAATGTTAGATATGAGTAATTTAAATCATCCAAGTTGTAGCATTATATTCAACTGTTTGCTAATAGTAAAAGATGACTGCTATAATTAATTTTACCAATTTAATTTCAATTATGTTCTAATTTCAATATTAGTAAATTTCATTTAC
>CAIGRB010113998.1:90698-116539 GCA_903798255.1 Fraxinus quadrangulata
AAAAGTTGGGTCATACTTTTGAAAAATAAATCTGATACTTTTCAAAATTTTATTATTTGAAAAACTCTTGTTGAAAATCAGGTAAATAAGAAGGTAAAGCTCTTAGAACCGATAATGGCCTTGAATTTTGCAATGAAGAGTTTGACAACTTCTGCAAAGACAATGTGATTCTTAGACATAGAACTGTTACTTATACCCCACAACAAAATGGCCTGGCTGAGAGGATGAATAAGACTCTTTTAGAGAGAGTTAGGTGCACGTTAATTAGTTTAGGTCTTCCAAAATTATTTTGGGGAGAAGCTGTTAAAACTGCATCATATCTTATAAACAAATGTCCTACCAAATCCCTGAATTATGACACTCCTGACCAGATTTGGAATGGTCAGCCTGCTGATTATTCTATATTTAAAATTTTTGGCTTTGCTGCCTATGTACATCAAAATGAAGGAAAACTGGAGCCAAGGTCCATAAAAGGTGTTTTCTTGGGGTATGGTGAAGGTGTGAAAGGTTATAGGGTCTGGGTGAGGGATCTTGGAGGTTATAGAGTCACTATAAGTAGAAATGTTGTCTTTAATGAGATAGACATGCACTGCATTAAAAGTAAAGAGGCTGCTCCAAGTGAAACTGATCAAAATACAAACACTATTCAAACAGAACTTCTTCTAGCTGATTTTAATACTGAAAATGAAGATCAGTTTGAGGTAGAGTATGAACCTGAACAAGAGACTACTGAACATGACCTTGAAAATGAACCTGATCATCACCTAAACCTTTTAGAAGATTATCATTTGGCTAGAGATAGAACCAGAAGGGAAATAAGACCACATGTTAGGTACAGTGAACCTGATTTTATCACTGCCCTCAACATTCAAGGGTCTTTGGAAGGTGAACCCACCTCTTATGAAGAGGCTGTTGAAGGAAAGTATGCTAACATGTGGCTTGAAGCCATGAAGGATGAGATGTTGTCTTTGGAAAAGAATAAGACTTGGGTTTTAGTAAATAAACCAAAAGGGGTAAAAGTTATTGACTGTAAATGGATCTATAAGATAAAAGAAGGTGACTCTAAGGATGGAGGTGTTAGATTCAAGGTCAGGTTGGTTGCTAAGGGGTTTAACCAAAGTGAGGGAATTGACTATAATGAAAATTTTTTCCGATAGTCAAGTATACCTCTATAAGAATTTTGTTGGCTATTGTTTCTCAATTTGATTTTGAATTGGAACAACTAGAAGTGAAAATAGCCTTCTTACATGGAAATTTAGATGAAAAAATTTATATGGTTCAACCTAAAGGTTTTGAGCAAAAAGGAAAAGAAAGTTGTGTATGTTTTCTGAAAAAATCACTTTATGGTTTAAAACAAGCACCTCGACAATGGTATATTAGATTTGACACGTTTATTAAAAGTCTTGATTTTAATAGAAGTTATTATGATCCATGTTTTTACTATAAAGGTAAAGGAGGTCCGAATTCTTATTATCTTTTGCTTTATGTGGATGATATGTTGCTGGATGGCTGTGATGTTGATGAAATTAATAACATCAAGCAAAAACTTAAGCAAGAATTTGAAATGAAAGATCTAGGTTCAGCTAGAAGAATCTTAAGAATGGAGATTAGGAGAAACAAGTCGGATCACACGCTGTTCCTAACTCAACATTCTTATATTTTAAAAATATTAACTAGATTTTCTATGAACGAGGCTAAAGATGTTACCTTACTCCTTACCTGTCACTTTAAATTTTCTATGGAACAATGTCCTAAATCTGAAATTGAAAGAAGTAGAATGGATAAGGTCCCTTATGCAAATGCTATTGGTTCAATTATGTATGCTATGGTCTGTACAAGACCTGATCTTGATTTTGCCATAAGTACTTTAAGTAGATATATGAGCAATCTCGATGAATATCACTGAGAAGGATTAAAATGGTTGCTGAGATACTTAAAAGGAACTTCTAATTTGGGTTTAATGTTTTGTAAAAGTGAAACAGAAATTCAACTTAAAGGTTTTGTTGATTCTGACTTTGCTGGAAATTGTAACAATAGAAAATCTACTTCTGCCTATGTTTTTACAGTTAATAACACCTGTATAAGCTGGAAATCACAACTGCAAAAAGTTGTTGCTCTCTCTTCCACTGAGGCTGAGTACATTGCAGCCTCAGATGCTGTAAAGGAAGGTATTTGGTTGAAAAATTTATTAGATGAAATTGACTTCTTTGGAAATGATGCTACTGTTTATTCTTATAGTCAATCTGCAATACATCTTAGTAGAAATTCAGTATTTCATGATAGGACAAAACATATAGATGTTAAATTCCATTTCATAAGAGATATTATAGAAAAGGAAATTATCAAAATTGAGAAGATTTCTACTAAGTGTAATCCAGCTGATAAGGGAACCAAAATACTTCCTTCATATAAATTTAGAGATTGTTTAAATCTACTAAATATTGTTACTAACTAAATACTTTTGTAGGTATAAAAGCAAATAAAATCGGAGGATGTGTTAACCTCTAATCCACATGAAACTCGAAGATGTCAAGCAAGGTGGAGATTGTTAAATCTGTGCTTAAACATCTTCTGTTAAAGGCCCAATGATGAAGCTCAATTTAACTTGATCAGCCCAATTGTCTGTTATGAGTGTGACCCGATCTGGCCCTCTTGTGTGTGCATTCTCGCGTTTTCAGTTATGCGACTTTGGTTTGTTGAAGTTAAATGGCTGAGATTATGACACCTGGTGCTGGCATGACCGTTGGATGCATGGTGACTCATTATATTCGAGACTCTTCCATTCCTTCAGTGATTGATTATAGGGCTTTCTCTTATCTGTTTTTACTCTCTGTATTTTTCTCTCTAGATGAAACCTTTGGTTTTCATCTTGTAATCTTGAGGTTAGAATAGCTTGGTGATTTCTATAGTAGATTGCTGATTTGGATGTGTTTTCTTATGTTCTAGGTGAGCCAGAAATCAGATTACTTGGTGTAATCTGTAAATAAAGAGAAAAGAGAATTAGGGTTGAGGGTTTTGAGTCGAGTAACTCTTTTGTATCTCTGATCTTATATCTTGATAAACTTCGTTTGGATTCTAGTGGATTAGAACGATAATCACTACGGTGAATGCTCAACGGGTAAGTAGCCAAGTTTCTTGGTGAACATTCGGACCTTCGGATGAAAAATCTTTGTGTTCTTGTTATATTTTGTATACCATTGGAACTGTAACCAACAGTTTTTTATGGGGTTTTTGCACAAGTTTTTGTTATTTTGAGAGGAAAAAGGGGGTCTACCACCAGCTGGCTTGGAGGGAAGAATTGACTTTCTTGGTATTGCGTATCAGTGTGGGTGGACTGTGCTTCTTCCTTGGCATGCTGTTCATTATTATTTATCTAGTAAAGCTGAGGTATAATTTTGTCTACCCCCTGCATTATTAATTGTGTCGAAGCATCCCTTCCTCTCCCCATGGTTCATTGATTAGTGGAGCCCACATTTGGTGCTCTTATATGCTGTTGATATGTGATATCACTGTTTATTCTGTTCCAGGCAACTTGGAGATCCATCATATTTGTCATGGAATCGGAATCCACTGTTTACGGACATTCTAGTGAATGCATTCTCACTTCATAACGGTTGATATTATCTTGCTCTCTTATCTTTTCCAAGATTTGTAAGCTATAACCCCAGCCGCATCGGTTTTTATTGTTTTGACTTGAATTTACAACGTAAATTTTATTTAAGAATTGATTGCTCAATGGTCTTCTTCCATTGTAGTTCAACTGAAGAATTTCTTTTCTTTGTAATAGTAACAAGTTTGGTGGGGAAGATTGCGTAGCATGCTACTAATACAGAAAAATGAGTTACAATCTCGTTTAAAGCACTCTAAGTAATATGTTCGAGAGGTATGCTCCTTCTGGGTAAGAAGGATCGATAGGATGATCACAGGCTGCTCCAGCTTGACGTATAACTGTAATTTTTTTCTCAGCCATCTGTGCAGCACCCTGTATAAAGAGAAATGGAACAGAGAATTAGTACCCGGTTAAGTACGGTAAAGTTTTGAATAATTAAGAAATGTTCATACTCCATACTATCTCAAATAATTTACAAATAATCGAGAAAAAAAAGGGAGATAACTTGCCTGAAGAACGTGCAAAAAGGTTCCACTTTGGGTCATAGCTCCAGAACAAGAGCAGGTCATTAACAATCCACCCCGTTTTGTTATTTGCATTGCCAAAGAATTCAAATTCCTGTACATGCCGGATGCGCTCTGTAATACCTAAAAAAGTCGCAGTGTCCCAAGAAGATCAGCTTGATTTCTAGAAAGTACATCCTCGTCATCCATCCCTCAATGCACCCCCAAAAGACAAAATGAGAAACGACATAGTAAACTATAATACTTGAACAAAAAAGCGCCAAAAGACAAAAAAAAATAAGGCACGTAACGTAGAGTACCTTTCTACGTGGAGCTAGTTTTGGTGGATCCAAGATAACTATATCCCATGATTCACCTTTAGAAATAGCATTCTTCATAAATTCAGTAGCATCCTGTCTAAGAAATGATATTCTTCCCGGATCAAGGCCATTGAGAACAATGTTCTCGTTGGCAATTTCCAATGCAGGCAAAGACGAATCAACGCCTTCAAAAAAATAGTTAGACTAACAATAAGAAGCTAAGCCTATTCCAAATGAATGTGAAGTAGAAAAAACTTTTTCTCCACTCTGTTCAGTTCAATTCAGGGAGCTATCTCTTTGTCATTTAGAAAGTTTTAGGTAGCTCCGAGATTCAAATTTAGGCAAATTTCAAAATTATCTAAAATGATAAGAAAGACGGTGATCATGAACATCCTCATCCTCATACAACATACCCTACCTTCATTATTCATTACACAGTTGAAAATTTAAAAAAAATGAAACAAAAACAGAAAAAAGAAGAAGAAATAGTGCAAAAGGAGATGATTACACGAAAATGGTAGCAAATCACAGTCCTTAGATTAATGCTAGTAATAAACGTAGACACATGTTTAAATATGATAATAACTGATTTTGATCACTCCGGTAGCCCTAGTTTTTGCAGCTAGATTTTCAGATAAACACAGAAAAAATATATTTTTCTTCAAGAAAATAAATTAAGAAGATGACTATTTCTTCTCAAAAACTTAATCCTTTCATCTATAGAGAACTTCAATAGAACCAAACATAGATGAAGTTTTGGTGACATTTAGATCATTTGCTTCATTTAAAGGACGACAGTAAAAAATGACAAAATTTTAACATATATATTTTACCAGTTACACTCAGAGCACCGCCACATGCTGCATTCAGCGCGAAACCTCCAGTATAACAGAAAATATCAAGTATTTTCTGGCCCTCTGAAATTGAAGATATCAATTTACGGTTGTCACGCTGATCTGCGTAGAAACCAGTTTTCTGTCCCTCCAAAGAGATTAAATAGAAAATGCCATTCTCCACAACCTGGTCAAGAGAAAAAACAAATATCGACAAATACGATTCTAAATATAAAATTTAGAACAGAAGTATATGTGTACGAGGATTCTCACACACTTGATACGTAATAAAAAGCAAATTCCCACTTCAATGAAACATAGTAGATAATGAAATGATAGAGCAAAATTTGAAGAGAGAATAATCCATAAGAACATCAAACTTCCGTATATTTGATATGATGATATGGTAAATATTTTCCATTATAATACCATAAACGATCAGTTTCCATCTCAACAGATTTTAACCTCAAGCAGTGTGATCTTGTATAGTCTAAGTAAAGCTGGAATTTTACCTTAACCATTCTGGAAGAATTTGATGATTCTACAAATGCAGAATCGGAGAAATCTAAACCTTCCTCCTTCAAGATTTCAGTGGAGGGTCTCCAGGTTACATTGTTGATATTGTATATTCTGCGGATGCAATCTTTTATTTGTTGCTTGTACTTTTCAACCCAAGCAGCAGATGAAGCTACCACAGCTTCATCTCCAAAAATATCAACAATAAGACCTGACAACCTGCAGCAAAAGATAAAACAACACAAGAACGGCAAAGCAAGGAAATAATCAAGATTTCGATACAAAGGCTATGCCAACCAGGCATGGTTTCTGTATGCAATGAAACTGCAGATCAAACAATGCAATCCGCATCAACAGGTGCAAGCATGCAAGTAACAGAAGTAGCATTTCTCACTGTAAAACCACAGTGATATGGCCAAGATAAAATTCATGAGATATTAACCACATCCATGCAGAGGAGGCTTTGTAAATTATTCATTTATTTGTACAATTCGTTGACACGGCTAGAGTAATTAAAATAAATTAAGCACCGAAGTTTAAACACGTTTTAAAACTTTGCTGAGATAGTTGGTCAGCCAAAAATTCTACGCCATTTGCCCTCATATATCCAGCTCATTATGACAGTAAACCAAATTCACAATTTAAAGCTAAACATAAATAAAACAAAAAAACTTAAAACTATAAAATATTGGGTGGTTTAGCGCTTGCAAAACTTGGTATATAACAACATTTTAGGAAGACTGAGCAAATGCAAGTACAAAAGAAAATTTCTCAAGAATGCATAACAGGAGAAAATTTGTGTTGCGAGATTGTAGTCTAAAAGAGCCTTTAGGCAGCAGAAGAATAAGGGCTTATACCGATCTCCTTCACTATTAACAAGACGATAAGCATTTGTATTGGCTGAAGGAAGGCCTAACCGCTCTCGTAATGTAACAGCAGCATCTATTCTTGTTTCTATCAGTTTTTCAACATTCAGCGCGCAAGAAGGATCTCTGTACCATTTTGACTATTGATACAATTAGGCAAGTGTATTTAAAAAGTTAACTACTGGAGCATGTTTGGCTGTGTTTAAAAGTTACTTTCCCAGATTGTAAATAAATAATTTAGAAGTAAGTTTGACTCACTTTTAAGCATAGCCAAACATGCTCTACTGAGGATTTATTGGGAAAGATACCGGGCTGCTTCGTCCTCCAACTGCATGAGCCGAACGCAAAACATAGAAACTGAATTATACAGGCCCCAACCAATTGGTTTTTCAGTCCCATCCGCTACCAGGACAATATCTCCCGTTTTGGGGGGTGGTCTACCAATGATCCTATCCACCGCACCACTGTACACCATTGGACTTCCATCCCTAAAAAGTTGAGTTTTTCCCTTCTTCAGCACAACCTTGGCAATGCCTACAAATCAATTCTATCAACTGCTAACATGAATGATTATTATTGAGGACTAAATGTAAATGAATAAATATGTACCCTCTTTAACACCTTAAAAAATAAGCTAGTTCAAGTCTTGTACTCTTTTACTAAGACAATAGATACCGTAAAACCTCTATAAAATAATAATGTTGAGACTGACAAAAATTATTATTTTAGAGGGGTTATTAATTTATCGATAAATGAATATTTATTAATTTATAGAGTATTTTATACTTTTATAACTTGTATTATATTTTCCTAAGATACATGTAAGCACATAAAAAGGCATACACATACATTAAAGAGGAAACATTAATGTACATGGTTTCAAAATTTAATATCTTGAAATATTAATCGTTCAAGTTATTTCATGTACACATAGTATAAAATTTCTATAGTAATTAGTTGTAACTTAAGACCTCCAATCATTCCAAATTTCATATATTTTTTTCTACTACGGCGTTTCATTTGAAATGAGTTAAAAAATCTGCAAGATTCAATCAAATAAAAATATTAATGTTGAACCGAAAGTTAGTGAAGATGAAAGAATCAATGGATTGTGTGAAATTATTTTTGGTCTATGCTATAGAAATGTGATGAATATCGAGCACCTTTTAAAATATTCCAATGAAAATGGCGCAGTGAAGAAATCTCATACTATTGTAGATATTATTACTCAATACACCTATTAATGATGATAATCCAGATGATAATTGTGTTTTACCAACTGTTTCTTCAAAAGAAGCATTTCGAGCTGTCATAACCTTAAATAATTAATTTGTACAAAATGAAAAAAATATACCAAATGTAGTATGTACATTGCAAAAAATTTAGAATGAAGTTGAGTTTGGTTTGGGTACAAAGAAAAAGCAGAAGACTTTATATACATATTTTGAGAAAGATAAGAATTGAAGAAAATATTGTCAAGTTAAGTTAGTTAATTTGTATTAGTATGAACTTTTATCAATTTAATCATTTATTATTTTATATATTCGTTGCCTTAAAGATCTCAAAAAAAATTATTATCTTGTGCATTGACGAAGTTATTAAGTTAGTACTCCGTCCCAAGTCGGAATTGAAGAATTTTATTATTTAAGTGAGATTATTAATTTATCGAACATTCATCCTGTACCAGACAAAATAAAGGCTCTACCCAGAAAACCAAGTGCTTTAACAAATTCAAGTACTAATTCCCAAACAAACAAATAAAACATATTTAACTGTCACACACACGCACAAAATCTGAAATATTACCTTTAGGGTGGTTGGAAGCAATTTCTTGAAGGGTGGTAGTCGTGGTGGTGGCCGGCGCTGAAGCAAGAGAGAGAGTCCTTGACATCAAGAGGCGGCTACCAAGGACCATCCTGCTAGATTTTTTTCTGGGTTTACAACAAATTATTCGGAAAATTAATGGATAATTTAATTTAACGCTACTTTAATACTTTGATTCAGCATTAGATTTAACGTTCAATGTCCACGCGGAAAGCTGGAAATGGAATTTAAGTGCAGATGTTCAATTTGTTTTGGACGAAAGTGTTCATCTTCGAGTACTGTAATTGGGCTTGTAGATAGGACTATATATTAGACACAATGGGCCGTAACTAGCCCAAACCCCGAGTCTGATTATTAATTTTTTAAAACTGGAATGGTCCTTTTTTTCAAAATGCTGGGTGACCTAAATGCACTCCTTGATATAATATGGATACTCCATCCGTAAATTTGTCAGGTCGGGGGCGGGAATGCAGTGGTTGCGCAACCAGTGAAAAAAATATAGAATCCAACGGCGGGCTAGAGAGACAGAGAGAGAAATTGCAACGATTCACCGCCTAATTTTCTCTCTCTAGAATTCCTTTTAACGATCCGATCAAAATCTTGGTTATTAGCGTTTCTTATCGCTTCTCAAAATGGTAAGTACAAGTATTTTTTACTACCGTCGGGTCGCAATTTTTATTTTCGTTTAGTTTTAAATCGATTAAAGAACTTATAGAGTTCGAAAAAATCCGATAAGAAACTAATTTATACTATTATTGGATGTTTCTTGGCAAAAAATTGGCTGGGAGAGTAGTAGATATTATGTAAGTTTTACGGTAATGAATCGATTATGATGAGTTGTTCTTTGCTCGACAGAACAAATTGGATAGAGGGCAACGGGACAAAGTGCAGCAATTCATGATGGTTACGGGAGCAGGGTATGCTAATGACTGAAATTGTATTTTGGTGCTTAATTTTTATACTGACTGTTTTCAAGTAGAGACTTCATTTTTAGCTGGTAATTCCTTTTACATCAGTGTTTGGTCTGTAAACTTGTTGCGTGGCTTTTAATTTTCTATTCTTGTGTATGCTGTAAAATTGCATTGGGTTGAAATATTTTGTGCGCTTTTGAGGTGAATACAATTGTATACATCTTCTGCAAAGGGATTGCTTGCCTTTTTGTAAGTGCTGACCTACTACATACAAGAAGGAAGTATTTGTAAGTGCTTTTGATGTTCACTTTGTTAGCTATCCTACAGATCCTTCGGAGTACTCTGTTTCTTATCACTTGCTCACTTAATTTACCTGATTATAAAACATTTGTGAATAAGTATTTATATTATGTAAATATGCGGTCTCCATTTTATCCTCTTGGGCTCGTTCAATCAGTACAATGAAGTCTTTTGAGAATTCTACCTTTTCCTTCCTATTTTATCTTGTTTTTTTGCTTGTGATGCCAGTTCAAGAGTCTTTGTTAATTATACATATCATAAATCTTACATTTATGCTGTGGAACCTCAACTATTGGAAGTTTCATGGCATGATAATTTATGGTTCTTAGTTGTTAGAACGTCTGAAATTTTAATAAAATTTCTCGGCTGATGTTCATGAGGCTGTTGCATATTTATATTTTAAAATATAATTATCTGGACCAAGTTGTAGAACATTTTAGTTTCACCTATATATCTGTAATGCTCTTTGCTGCGTACTGGTGTAACAAGTAGTAGTTTTGCATGCACTTTAGGTGCATGTGCATATCCACATGATCAATCAAGCAGTTGGGTTTATTTTTCAAAAGGTATTGAGTTTCCTTTGAGTATGTCAGCCTTCTTTTCTTTTTGTAAGGCTCATAATCCTATTGATTGTTCAAGTACCAAATTTGTGTGGTCTGGATTGGTGGATGATGGCTTACTACATAGTTTCGCTTGTTCTTTATTTTGGCTGCAGTGAAAAAGTCGCTATTCGGGCTTTGAAGGCCACTGATTGGCATCTTCAAGGAGCATTTGATGTATTTTACAGCCATCCGCGTATCAAAGCTTTGGCTGACATAAAACGTTTGGAAGAACTTTACAATAGATACAAAGGCAATTTACTGTGTCTTGATATGCATGCAACTCTTGTATGCTTGCAGAAAGTTTGTCTTGCTTCTTACCATGTTCATTTATTTCTCATTTTCAAACTATTCTTGATGATGAATGATAATTAGAACATGCATTGACTATCTGTCAAACATAGTCTATACTAGTAATCCTCTGTATTCTCGTCATCGACTGCTCGTTTCCTAGAATTTCAGCCTCTTTTATCATATTGGTGAAACACAGATTTTATATTATCTTTTATTTAATCACTGTCTTTACTTTGAGTTCCTCAAGTAATCATTAGTAACCGAAAGGTTTTCTTTCGGTTCAAACATAGGGATGAAAATCAGAGTGGTAGTAATGAGGTACAAAAAAGTACTAGGATTCCTTTTTCATTTGATATTGTCACATATGTTACTGCCAGCCAAGATCTTAATACTTGACAAATTGCATGTGATTTAAAATTACAGTAATAGGCCAGGGAGGTTTTATGATGGGATATTATTTTCCTCCCACCGTTGGAATGACATGCTAATTTACTCTCGGCAGTGATGAAAGCTAAAGCTGGAAAATAAAGGGAATTTGCTAATGTTGTCAGAGACCATATAGTCTTTTGTTTTCTGGAAATACCCGTTTTCTGTCGGTTCTTGAATTATTGTAGCTTTGCATCTAGGATCAATTGCTGAAATTTTAAGTTATGTTGATGTGCATTAAGTCTTGAAAACTGTTGTGAAAGTACTCTATACTAAGTGATTTTATACGGTGATCACAATAAGCAGCAAAAGAAACATTTTGAGAATTCTTGTGGCTTTTGGATGGCAGTGAACATTCGGCCAATGTATTATTTCCCATGTTCTGAACAAATGTCCTTTAAGACTTAGCACCCTACGTCTAAAAAATGGGGCGTGCAGAGCATTATTTGCTTTTTAGTTTTTAAATCTTACATAGGCTTTCATGAATTACAGATTCACACACTGATATGATTTTGGCTGAAGGAATCAGTTCCCTGTGCAATGATCTTCAGGTAGATTTGATAAATACTTTCTCGTGCATTGTACTGCTAATTCATGTTTTAACTTTTAAGAATATCACACAAGCATTAATCGAAAAACTTTAAAGTGTCTCATGGGGATCTAGTATCATATTTTCCCCATGAGACACGAACACGGTTATTCAAATAATGCTTGTAGTCTTTTAAACATATCCCCAACTGAAGGCTATGGCCTACCTCAAGTGGCTAGTGCGAAGCTTGACCGGGGCTGATGGCCTGGGTTCGAGTCTTCTTTTGGGGAGGGGTGAAACTCTTTCATCTCGCTTGAGAGAAAAAAAAAATTAACATATCTCTAACTGATTACTATTGTTTGAATAACATGATACTTTTGTTCTCTTGGCAGGTGGACCCTCAGGATATAGTCATGGTATGGCATTTAAATTGTGTACTCAAATTTAGTAATATGACTAAATTTCTTGATTATGTAGGATGAATGGAATTGTGTCATCCAGGGGTAAAATATCTTGAAATCAAGAAATTCAAATCAAGTTCGATTTCTTGTATAGCTCTTTTTTGTTTTGACGTGTTTGCAGTATATCATTGCTGTTAAATTGTTTCATTTTTTTCCCCCCTTTTTCTACTACAAGATGTAAAACCAAACTTTGAGCAACAAAGTACCCTGAATGAAAATGTAAATATATCTATGCCATTCCATTAAAATACAGTACTGAATATTATTGGTCAATTCATGAGGCAATCAATACAAGTTTTAATGTAATATATACATCTATGAATATGTATATTCATGAGGCAATCAATAAAAGTTTTTACATTTATAAATATGTTAATTGTTGTAAGGTGATCTTAGTTGAGATTTGATTCGTTTAATCTGCAGTTGGTGGTCTCATGGCATATGAAGGCGGCTACTATGTGTGAATTCTCAAGGAAGGAATTCATTGGTGGATTACTGTCTCTTGGGTAAATATGGGTCAAGTCTATCATGTTTCTTTTGTTGGGTGATCCTGAATTGGAGGTTTTGTCCATTATTTTATTGGCGTTTATATCTTTAATGGCAGGATAGCATCACTGGAGAAGTTCAGGGAAAGAATACCATTTATGCGTTCTGAACTTAAAGAAAATCGTACGTGATGACATGGAATTCTCTGTTCTTGGTCTAAGAAGTTACTCTTATCTCGATTGCAGTGCTATATTTATTTTTTGTATATTGCACAGTGCATTTTTGCACTGATGATGTCGTATGCTTAATGATCACTGCCATCACCTTGGGCCTTCTCATTGTTGTTATTTGAAGTCAAAATTATGGGTAAAATGGGTTGTTTTAGTAAAGATCTGTTTCATACTTCAAAATTTGTGGATAATATTAGTTGACCTAGTTGGCATTAACTATCTGAAGATTCATTGAAGACCCTTTTTTCCTATTATTAAACTATCTCTTTGATTTATTCTGTCCAGAAAAGTTCCGAGAGATCTATAACTTTGCTTTTGGCTGGGCAAAAGAGAAGGTAACATTTTTGGTTTGATTATTTGAACTTCCTTCCATGTAGTTGAAATTCATCAGCTTGGATTGGACCATAAACGTTTTTTCTGAAATTATTTTGCAATTTTTTATTTGTATATTTTTTAACTGAATTGGAAAACTGTGGAATGCATCAAACCCTCTGAAACTGATATCCCTGAAAAGCAACAAAACAGAATTTATGGCTTGATGATAGTTTGAAGTTACCTTCTAGTAAAATGCTGCCGTCTAGTAATAATTTATTGATAATGTACTTTTTGATATCATGGAAGCTCAAGAAACTAGATTAAATTGCATCATTAACAAAAAGTAATAGAATACAATTTCTGTATTAAATAGCTGCATTTGAGCAGGTTAGTTACTTAAATGTTTATAACTTAATTTTGAACTTTCAAAAAATATTTTTTTATCCGATCTTCAGTTTATGCTGCCTTGTTTATTAACTGTGTAACTAAAAATTGTTGACACGAATTAGAAACACATAGTCGCTATACTTTCCTAATAAGCAGCCACTATTAAGTAAAATGTCTATTAGACAAAAGGGAGGAGCGATGCAGAGTTAAACTTTAAGCGTTTTCTTTTTTAATAATGTTATTTATCATTATGATGGAACATCGGTGATGTGACTGTCTATGTGAAATAATGAGATTTGACAGTCACATTACCGATATTTCATCATCGTGATGATAAATACATTACTTTCTTTTTGTCTTTTATCTTCAACCAGGCGTCTGAAATTTCATATTTTGGGTGAATCGGATTGTCTGTTAACTTGCATTCTACCGGCTGATATATTAGTACGGCATTCAGGTTGCTGATTTTCTATCCTGATTTCAGAGTCAGAAGTCTTTAGCATTAGATACAGCAATTGGGATGTGGCAGTTGCTATTTGCAGAAAAGCAGTGGCCTTTAGTTGATTACTGGTGCCAGTTCTTACAGGTATAACAAACTGCATTTGGATCCTCTCCCTTAATCCTATTTTTTTATTTTTATCTTTTAAACCAATCAATACACACATTGTATTTACCGTGCGAAAATTCCATCTCATCATTTTGTACGGCTCAATCTGCTATTGACCAGTTAAAAAATTGAACTGTAAGAAGTAACAGGTCATTAATTCAACTGGCGTTATTTAGTCTTATTAGCATGTAATTGAGATCTGAGGTACTTGTATACCAATCAAGAACTCCGTTGCTGATGGTCTTATTATTTCATAAAAGTTCAATAGTTTGGTTTGTGGCAGGAAAATGGATAATAAATGGAAGAAGTATATCGAGAGGATTCTGAGGGACCTTGTATCCTTCAAGGCTTTCTTTAAAAATATTGACTGGGGGAATTTGCAGTCAATGTAGTTAATTTGCTCCCCCACCTGCAAAAAATAAATAAACTAAAATTAATGTGGCAAATTGCTACCTTGTTTTTCGACATCATCTTTTAGCGCACTTGTTATTTTTGAGATTATGTTTTTAGCTCAATCTCTCTCACGTGGTTTGAAGTAATTCCATATGCTTGATCATGCCCATAGCGTGAATTATTTATGAAGAATCAGGGAAAGATATTTTGTTTTTCTGTTTTTGTTTTTCTGTTTCCACTTGTGACATCTTTTTCCTTCTTGGATTTTTGGATTCAGGAGCGCCACAACAAAGCAATCTCTTGGGACACCTGGTCCCAGCTACTGGAGTTTGCAAGGGTATATTAAGATGCATAAAATGAATGAATAAGGGATTTGTTTGGGACAGGAACATGCTTTCTTCTTTTATTCCCTCAGTTTTTCTAAATTTATCACCTAAAATTTTACCATCTTTGTTCTATTTGTACTTCTGCTGTAATTTGTTTGATCGAAATGTGAACATTTCAGCATGCCACCCTTCTCACCCTAGGGACCCTTGAGCATACACAAGAAGATGATTTTGACATAGTATCCAGTATCCTTACTATACGTGATTTTGTTTTTGCTTAAAAAGATCAGTTGGGATTCTGTAAGTCGCTGTTCATCACAGGGGTTATTTTGTGTATATGCAGAATATTGATCCTACATCATCAAACTATGATCCTGAAGGTGCTTGGCCATATCTTATCGACGAATTTGTTGAATACTTGACTGAAAATGGCATAACTCAGAAGGGAAAATCAAGTGATTGGAGCTACAAGCATTAATGGATTGCTCTGGTTGTGTGACGAATGCTGGTCTTTGTCTATAACTGGATCATTAAATCTTGAAATTCAGAAGAGGAAACAGGACAATAAGCAATGGCATGTAAATACTCTAGATCAAATTTTGACTAATCATTCGTATTTCTCGTTGTTGACAATTATATGAACCATTCTGATAGAAGCAATTCTTGAGACATTTTGAATGAAGAATGAATTTGTTTTTTGGTTGGAGTGAGTATACAATAGTGAACACAATGTGAAGGAGCTAAAAGAAGTTAAAATGTTATCATTTTGTGCAAGTATAATGTTTTTTTGACTGTCGAAACTTGTTTCCACAAGTTTATTTGACTACAATACAACCTTTGCTCGTTTATTTGTCGACATATAAATTGATGACAATCTCATGAGGTGAGATATAATGCCTGCCGTTGATGCGGCAACGTACATCAGCGTCTTTTTTCCTTTATCCAAACCATTTAAGTGGCGACGCCATAGATTGCTACATCAGCGGTAACATTATAATCTCCTGCCCACCGTGGCAGGAGATCGATTCTATATATCTAATATCATCTTTAGAAATTAGGAAAACTGTATTTGAGAGAATACGTAGCAGCACCTGCCTAATAGTTGAAATTTGTTCTTTTTATCTACTTTTCATCTTTCTTTTTTTTCCCCCTTTTGCCGTTGTGACAATGAAGGAAAGTAGAATTTTCGAGAGATACGTTTAATCATTGAAGTTTCATCGCCACAGGAAAATCCCATCACCATTTGGTGGACTTGCATTGTCAGGAGGTCCGTCGCCACCGGAAGATCCATCACCACTTGGAGCCGGAGGACTTGCCATTGTCAGAAGATAATCCGTGGCCACCGGAAGATCCATCACCATTTGGAGGACTTGCATTTTCACAAGGTCCATCGCCATTAGGAGCAGCTGCCGGAGGTTCCTGGTTAGGAGGACCTTGACCTGGAGAAGGAGGTCCACCGTCACCGGGAGGTCCGAAAATCCCACCTCCGCTGCCTCCTTCTGCATTGCAAATCTTTGTGCAAATGCAGCTTAACCATCTGCATTCTCCCACTAAGAATCCTTCTATCCTGCAAAGTGTTCCACAATTGCAATCAGCGAAGCATATTCCTTTAAACAAGCTGCTTTTTGAGTGGCAGTATGCTGCTTCACCTTGCATCGCCATCTCTTCTGCATTTGCACAAAAAGTATAATTAAACTAAATCTAACAGGAAACTTTATATATATACTTGCGAAAACCCAAGAGGAGAAGAAGAAACAAAAATGAACACGAGAAATTTCTAACCATTTCTTAGTTCTAAACTCAGTACAAAAGGGATTCCATGTAAACAAGTTCTGATAGATTTTGAGTAAATTTTTGGTGTGCGACTTTAGACTGCATAGCGTATCCACGATTAACTAGCGAGACGAGTCCCAATTGACTTCAAATTGAATTTTATTTAAGTTTGATGGCAGAGTTAGTGGGAATGAAATAGATTTATTAAATCCATTTTAAGTTGTTTTATTTGGCTAGCTATTTTAAACCCATCATTTAACGTTTTCAGAATTATGCACTGTACAGTTCGTAGTGACTTCTTGAAACAATACCAAGAACTTATTTGGACGATGGCGGGGTAATAGATTTAGGGAAAATTGCAGCTACGGTCCCAAACCTTTCATTTTGTCGCTTGCTTTACCCAAACCTTTCATTTGTACCAACCATAACCCTAAACCTTTCATTTCGTTGCAACATAAGGACTGATAGATGGATTCCATTCATTTGACAGTTAGTTGACCCAAAAATTAAAAATCTGACGACTTTTGAACCATAAAATGAAGGGAAAATGGTCTCTTTCAATTTTTCAATTTTAAAAATATAAAAGAACTACTTTGACCTTCTTCCTCAACTCAAAATCTACCCCCTACCCCCACCCCTGCCCTTGCCCTCCCTCCCTCCCAACCAACCAAATCAAACCCACCTCTAAAAATCGTCACCACCACTCAAGAATCCAACAACTCAACCTACTTAATTTATTAAAAATGAAGCTGAAGAGTCCATAATGATAACAAAATATAGGATCTTTACGATCTTAGGATTGATAGAATCCAACAACGGGAGATTCTACAATTATAAGATCCTATGACTTGATCAGATCATTTTGTCATTTTGGCTATCGTAGCAAGATCTAGATACAGAGTTTAACAACAATGAGTGAGGCACTCCGAAATTTCAATTTCCTCACAAGTCCCTGGCATATCTACCTCAACTCATTAACACACAAATAATGGAACCCACTTCCTTGCACCCATTATCTTGAAAAAGTGTTGTCTTGCTAATCTTGTTAACTTCGTGATGGCATGTTTGGCAAAGCTTGATTTTTTAAAACTAGTTATACATACTTCTTATCCACATATTTCTTAGGACCTATAACTCACCAGTCAGTTATTATCCACACGTTCTGTATGACCCATAACTTATAAGCACTTAAGAGTCTTACCAAACATACATTAAATCCTCACAGAGCATATATTAGAAGGATAAAATAGCTAAAAAGTTTCCTTGGATTGGGAAAATGGCTATTCGTGTATAATTGAATGTTGCATTTCATCATAAGATTACTCGGTCCAAAGGGATACCCCTAATCTCTTCCCCTAGAGGCCAAGCTCGTTGGTGTGAACGCACAAGTGTTAACATCTTATTGTTTCACCACCATGGATTGCATTATCAAAATACAATTTTTTATTGAAGAACTTGTTCTGATGGTGAAATCGAAAGAAGGCTTCCTTCAAATATTTTTGTTTAAAAAGCTCTCCCGGCTTAAGGAAGAATGATATGTTCAGTTTGCACCAATTAAAGAGGCCTCCTCCAACTTAGTTTTATTTATTTATCCCTATTTTGGTAGGAATTAAAATCTAAATTTTAATCTAAGTTAAAAATTAATTTTAACAACATATTTAATGGGACTCACAATTTTTTAACCACACATTTCATCAACTTTTATCAAAATCTATTAAAAATCAAATTTTAATCCTCACCAAACAAGAGCTTAAGTTTTCATTTGAGCATTTAGCCTATATTTGGTTCATGTTTATAAAAAGTTTATAAACACTGAAGCCACTTTTTATTCATACACATTCGAGGGACCCACTGTACTACATATTTATTCATCACTCTTTTCTATCTATTTATTATTTAAACAGTTTATAAACACTTCTCAAACATCTTCTTTAGTATTTTCCTCTCTATTTCCACATTTTTGTATAAGATACGGCTAGCGTGTCTATCTCCACACATACCTACAATGAGAAAAAGAAGCAGCCATCTATATACCAAAATTGTGCATTTTCGAAGAATTTTATGGCATGCAATAGGTGTCGAAATGCTGAGAACATGCACATCTACGAATTTTGGCTTTATTTTTAGTAAGAGTTTGGAGGTGACGATAACTTTTGTTGAGTCGAGTTAGAGATCAACTAAACCACATTTTCTCAACCATGTAGAGTCCAATTGGCTTGAGCTAGGGCATGATATAAATATTTAGTTCTTTCTTTTCTCTTTTTACTTCTCTTCTAGTCCTCGGTATAACAAAAAAAAAAACTCGTTAGTTAGATTTTGAAACCCAATTGTGATCTTCACTTCTCTCCAAAAGTTGTTCCAATCTCTGTAATCAAGTACATATATTGTTCATTTTTCTCTTCCATTTCCTTGAAAGGTTGAGGATGGAATTGAGCCAATGAGAATGATTGATTACTAATAAAAGAGCCACTACGAAGAATTTCCATGATTAATGAAGAACACCTAGAACACATATTGATATGGGTCGTGAAACGGGGTTGCACACAGTGTTGAATGAGTTACAATAGGGAGGGGAGACCAAAACTAACATGGGATGTTGTATTTGTTAAGGATCCAGATTGCTCTGGTTCTTATTAGGAGTCAACCGAATGATAAAGGGCGTAGAGAAAAAGGATTCTACAGCGAACCTCAAATTTTTCGGGAAAAATCTTATAGCTTGTTTATCTTTCATTATAATCTCTTTATAATTAAAGGTCAAGCAAAATTTTAACTTTAACCACACATTTTACATGATCCACAATTATTACTCACTTCCACCAATCATTCCTATTTCACCAACTTACTTTGAAACCCAAACAAGCACTTAATTTTTAGTGGTTGTAAACCAAATGAGCAGCATTGCTATGAAATAATGAATAATGAAGTGAGACCTGCGTCTTCTAAGAAACTTCTAAAATAATGCCCTTTTCATTTTTATCTTATCATCTTTTCCAAATATTAACTCCTCAATCCAAAAATTATGTAGGAGAAAATTATGAAGTTATTCAAATAAATCTCACAAGAAACAAAACTTGAGAGCTAAAATCCCTTCAGTGACACCATGTGGATAATTAATGGTATCTAGATGCCATCAACATTTATCTGACAACAGTGTCAAATAAATATCTATAATTCTAAGTGTATCGGGCAATGGATAGTTCGTTGATAATAATGTTGTTACCGTGTAAAATAGTATCAAAGCAAGTGAATCATGGCTAGTAAATAAATTATGGGAACAGTGCTCTATGCAAAACATAGAAGAGTTAAAACAAACTACCATATGAATTAGATTTGTCGGTTTGGTATACTCTTACATACTGTCCATCACAGGAAATATTTAGAAGCAGCAAAAACAACAGACAAGAATTAATTAAAGTATATTAAAACTAGCAAAATGCAAAAATAAATATTGACACCAAGAAAATGAAGCAATGAATAGCAACAAGGAAAAGCACACAAAAGATAGTCACCTGCCACTGGAAGCTGTTTCTTCCAACTCCTCGTGTGATGAAGGGAAAAGTTCTATATAGCGATACTTCAGGGTCATCCTATCCTTAGACATAGCAGCTTTCGAATCTTCAGCACTTGCAAACTCCACAAACGCTTCTCCAGTTGGCCTTCCCTCAGAATTAGCTATCATATGAATTTTGGATTCAGAAAGCACAAAATCCTTAAAAAACACCATAATGTCCTCCTTGCTGGCAGTGTACGGCAACCCCCTCAATCGCAGGACCCCAGTATACTCTGCCAGGTCCCTGCTCTCATCAAAAGATCTAGCCCTCGGAACACCACGACGAGACAAACCACCCTGAGAATCGTAAACTTCATTTGCTATGGCCTTATAGTACTCATCCTTTCTGCTTTGAAAGACCTCAACATATCTCTTACCAATAGCTTCCCTATTCCTCTGCAGGGCGAAATCTATTTGAAGAGGATAACCCAAAATGCAATAAGCTTCCCCAGTGGACTTGCCCCCCTTGTGTACAAACAGGACGTCTACTACATCTAAATCATGGAAGAAATCAATAATTTCGGCCTCCATGCAATCAAAGGGAAGGCCTCGAAGCCGAACCACAGGGAAAGGCGGGGGAATGCAAGAATACGAAGGAGGTGGTGGAGGTGGTGGAGGTGGAGCATTGTATATATAACTAGGACCAGGAGGAGTTCCATAATATGAAGACACCTGATCCATCAATCGCTGCCGTTTGAAACCCATTTCCCGTGCATCTCCGCCATCCACGAATTTACTTTATTGTCATACAAACAAATAGACATTCACCTGGTCAGTACTACATTCATAATAAACCATGGAGTCATGGACAAACAACATATAGACTACTTTCCTCCAACTCCACCATTTTTTGCATAAATGAGACTCTTAATCGTTATCTTTAAAAAAAAAAAAAAAANACGCTACTAAGGAAAACATGATTTGTATAAAAAAAAAAACCCGGTCAAACAACCTAAATCTGGAGAAACGTCTAATAATTTGGATGATTGCTGCATTTATAAATACTTAAATAACCAGGTATCTAAGAACGCAATAGACTAGAAATAATAATGATAACGCCCATTTGGCAGCATGAAATTAGGTTTCCAAAATTTGATTTCTTCAAAAAAGTAAAAACAATACAAACAAATTGAAAACCTGGGTATTAAAAAAAAAAATTAAACCCTGCATTAGACCAACAAAAAAGAAAAAGCATGCAAGGAAAAAAAATGCAAACAAATTGAAAACCTGGGTATTGGGAAAAATTAAACCCTGCATTAGAACCACAAAAAAGAAAAAGCATGCACAAGTGTTTTCGAACCGCATTCATGCATACAGTTTTGAAATATTAAATCTTCGCATTTTAATTCTGATTAATTCAGAACCCAGAAAATCTGATGGGAGAAAATATGAAATAACGGGTAGAACAATCCAATAAAACTTAGATTGGAATTATTAACTGAATTCCGAACCCAAATTGTAGGAAAATATACGGAAAGCACAGGTTTTTCGAATTCTTACCCTCTGTAGAACATCTCTTGCGCTTTCTAATTGAGTGCTGGTTGATTCTTGCTAAATCTAGTTGGCTGCAACTGTCTGTGTTTTACCTGGAGAGAGAAAAATACTAACAAGCCCAAAATATAATTTTTAACTTTACTTTAAAAAGTTTTTATTTTAAGTGAAAACGAATTTACTTATTTTGATAGAAAGTGTGGGATTAATTAATAAGAGCAAAAATGAAAAATAAAGATTTGATTTATTTATTTTTTAAATTATTTATTATTTATGATGGGTTAATTAGAAATATTTAATAAATGGAAGACAAAATCGTCCCATGCTATTTTAAGACAAATATATTTAGGAAGTTTTTTTTTATCGACAATTTGAATTATAGATATATGAAAAAATGAGTTATTATATGAGTAGACACTTTAGAATCATTCGAAATATGTGAATGAATGATGATTTGATTATTTATATAGGAGATTGATCTAGTGATGACAAAAAAACATGTCTCGCTCCACTTCGTCATATTCGAAAATCTGTCCCGACAGTTGGCGAGGCTGAATGACGCATGGATCATCGCCCCATCTCAGGTCTCGGGGCTGGATGGGCATGGCGGAGATGCCCTGTCCCGAACCTGTCATTTGAAGAATAAAAAATAATAATTATATACAAATTAAAATTGTATTTTAATTGAAAATTTTTGAAAGAAAAAATGGGGGGAGGCCCGCTCCCCGCACCAGCCCAGCCCAACCCCGTCTCCAACCCGCCCCGTTGCAATCTCTAGACAGATCGAAACATAGACTAACTTTATTGTTATAAAGCCATTGAGTAAAAAATTTATGACAAAAAATTTATATGATATTTATAAATTTAATGTAACTTTAATTTATACCATTAAATTATTAAATCTGTATTTACATTCAATGTTAGTAATTGTTAGCTTGTCATATATGAATCGAATTACTTAAAAAGTACACTGTGTCAATCCATCACTTAATCTTCACATGCTCGTTAATACTTGAAGTTCATGTAACACTTCTTGTGAACTTGTATTTAGAAAGAAAAGGAAAAATAAAACAAAAGCAAAAATAGGAAGTAAGAAACTCATAGGCTTGACACCGTGAAAGGTGGGATGAACTTAGATAATTTTATGGTATTGTGCTACATTAGATACATGCAGACTCTAGACATATAGGTCTCGTGGATAGGGAATAGAAGTTTCATCAAAAAGATTAATTTTGGAGTATTTCAAGCGCTTGTAAGCTCATCATCTACCTCGTGTAATCGATGTAAAAATATGTTTGTACTCTCTTCAAGCAAAATACCATGTAGTGTAGTGACAATCCATTTGTCTTTTCCTCGAACCTGGAAGAATTATACACTTCATCAAAGCCCAGTTCATCCACTATGTCTAGGCCACCGTCTTATGTGGACAAACCTACCTTGAGAGCCAACTATTATTTTTTCAATAGAAGGAGATTCAACTAAATATCCACTACCTTCGTTTGGTTGCAACTAGAAAAACCATCTTGTATGTCTACATGTAAAGTTTGGGGTTTGGCTATAATACCAACAGTATTCTAGTATTGGAATTGAATTCCCTTCAAAAATGTTCTTTACAAGAAAATAGTTATATTAGGTGAGACTAAAAAAGTTTTTCGAGTCTCGCCCCATGTCTAACTAATGTAAAACTTCATTCACGTTTTCCCAACTTCCCATAGCACGTTAACTTTGTTGGAATCAAATGGAAGGTGAAAGGTTTATGTTTATATTGAAATAAGTTTTCAAATGGTGCGATGAATGAACGCAACTGTTCAAGTGCAACACACGCATATTGAAAAGTCATAATCTTTATATATGATGTAATTAGGATCACCACCCACAATTTAAAATGGTTTGACTATCCATTTGATTCCATTTTTTCTCATCTTAAAAGAAGACTAGCATAATTGATTTCTAAATCCATTCTTTCCGACTTCTATTCAAATAATTTTTGAGTTCGTCATAAGTTCAAAGTTTTGAGCTTTCAAGTTATTTGATATTCTGATAAATAAAGAAGAGTACAATCAAATTGTAGTTTTCTCGACAATATTATATTAATTTATTTTAATTTTAGAAGAAACATGATATTTTGATAGACAACCATCCATACAAAACTTGATAACATCATGTCTAGAGGACGAAACCAACCACAGACATCAATTCATTGTAAATCTCCCTTATTTTTTGATTTTCGAAGTCGAACTGGCGGACAACAAACCTACAAATTAAGACTTCAATAACTTTAGTAGGGTCTAGCTAGGCGCCACATGCTCCAAAAATGATCCTGCAAGGCCAATATGCAGTCCGGATTCATAGAGCTCGTGTGGCACATTTAGCCATGTTAGAGCCCCTTTTTTAAAAAATTTTTATTTTTTTCAGACTTATTTTCAATTAGAATAATTTTAAGTGTGAGTCAATTTTTTCTATATTCTTTAATCACAAGTTTTCAAGCTCAGAGAGGGGTTCATTACAGGTCTACACTATTCTCACACGTGGCCAACAAGCCACGAAAATTGGAAGAACCAGACAGTACTCCACCCTCCAGATGATGTGTTTCCTACATTCTTAGCTTAAAAGTTCAAAATCGTGCGGTTGGACTAATTCAGACCTTACAAATTATTCTGGTCACAGTTTAACAAATCTCACAAAACTGCAATTTTCCTCCTTGACATTTTCCTCTTTAACACGTCTCCAATTCCAAATTCGAACACCCTTTTGCTCAAAACACGTCTCTTTGAATTTCAAACGTTTAAAATTAAAAAATCTCCTGTTTCTTGAACAACTCAGCTTGTACTCTTGGTTTTTCTTTAGTGGGTTGTCCCTAATTTTCCTTATAAATATATTTTTAGGTTGAATTTGGTGTTACAACAAGAATGATGGGGACTTTTTCTGTTGTGGGTTCATCAATGGTTGATTCTCACACATGTTCATGCCTGTATTTGAATGTGATGCCTTCAAGCAACTTGAGCAGGTGGGATTGGGTTTTGCCTAGGAATTCAATGGCTAGAAAGCATAAGCCTGGTCCAGGTTCATTGGACTTGAGCAGCTCATTTCTTAATTATTCTTCAGCGAAAGCTCTTATAGGCACCAAGAATTTGAAAAAACAGAGGAAAATGAGGAGTGTGATTGTTGATGAATTGGTTGGACAGTATGAAGATAATTTTGGAGATGTCACATCTGTAAGAAATTTTACAATAATCTTTCATATTTTATTTGTTCTTCTTGCAGATTTGTCAAATTTGTTATATTTTGTATTACATGATTAAACTTGTTTGATAACATTGTAAAACATGACGTTAGGCGGTCGAAGGTAGAACTACTTAACATTTAACTCGTAGTTGCTTTAGATTGAACTAGTGACGAACCAATTGGGGAGCCGCCCAAATTTTGTGAAGATGAGAGGACCTTTGTTATTGTGGGTTTGGTAAACGTGCGTGTATGTTATAAATGGTACGTAAGAGCATCTTCAATATTGGCATCTCCAAAATCACTTTTACATTCTCGTTTACTTCCCGATAGATCTAAATTCAAATTTTGTTCCAATAGAAGATGTAAATTCAAAATTTTGCTCAAATTTACATTTTCTTTTATATTTTTCTGCCGAAAAATGCAATTTGCATTTCCTTTGCATCTCTCCATTGGAGAGGTTTTCGCCATTTTGTAGATGTAAATTATATTTTACACTACAATTGGAGATGCTTTAAACCTCTGACCTTGACAAAGAGTGAACCCGCTTGTATATATACATATATTTATATTATATAAACTTGTAACTTTGACGTGTGAACACTTCACTTAAATTTTACACACATCAGGAATTCCTCCATATTGACTTGATTTTGATGTTCCAGAGTTATAACTGTTGTTACACCAATACTTCAATGCATGTTGAAAAAAAAAAAGGTTAAAATCGCTACATGCCCGAAGGTTATCTACATGTAAATTATATGTAACTGCAAATTTGGGAGATAGGGAGCATATATTCAAGAAATGGAGAATAACCTCTCATTTAGGAGGAGCTAATATCTATATTGTTAGTGATTATGACTTCCATTTGATTTAGAATAAGTTGGCCGTGAGATCATTAAGTCGAATGCCCTCAGGTGTTCTATCTGGTTCCTGCCTGGAGGCAACTCTGCTATTAATTGAGCAATCAACTAATCTGTATTTCATAGATTGACGAAAGTTGTTTTTTTTTTTTTTTTTCTTGCATATGAATAATATATATAATATAAATGGTAGTGAGTTGATTTTT
>CAIGRB010113998.1:116646-129355 GCA_903798255.1 Fraxinus quadrangulata
ATCTTCACAGGAGAAGCACGAGCTTGCTGAAAGAGTAATGGTTACGCGCCTTCACCTGTATGGAAAATGGATAAAGGTACGAGAATCCCAAAACATTATCTTTATCAAGTTGATGTGGAAACCAGGACTTTAACCCCAATCAGTTTTACCCTTTGTTTTCCCTCTAGAAATGTGATCATGCTGCAATGTACAAAACGATCTCTGATCAGAATTTAGAGTTGATGCGCGAACGCCTCACTGAGACTGTGATATGGCCGTCCGATGACACAAACACAGAGGTTGTTAGCTGAATCTCTCTGTTTATTTTGTTCTTGTAGCCTAAGGAGATCTTATCAAGTGTCATGTTTATGAAGGCACTGCATTCTTCTGTTGATCAAATATTGTATAGAAACTCAATCCATAGGTAGACTAGCACTAGAGATTTTAGAAACTCAAAATATTAATTTTAGATACCGATATTCAGTCAAGCCGTGCTTTGAAACACCAGGAATGCTGTGAAGGCTTTTAAAGTTTAATTAGATTAGATTTGTGAAACGAGAATGCACATTAGATGAAGGATACGTGGTTATATGAAATGGCTATATCTACTGCCAATTAATTCATAAGAAAAAATCGAAAATAAAATTGGGTTTACTAAAATACTGTACATCAAGAAATTCACATTAATATTTCATACGAATTTGCATACCATTTCCTTGTAACTTGTAAGGCCCAAAGAAATCAATGTCTTACCATAAAGTGAAATGATACCACCTACTTGCATCAGAGTCTTGTTAGTTGAATGTTGAATTTTGTCCTCAAACATGGACTCATCCTTGCTCGTAGCTGCAAGAGAGATAAAGACAAGAAACAAAACAATTAAGCTAAAAAAAATTCAAGAATTAAGTAGCATCTGTTTAAGTTATTTGTTACTGACATCACATTTGAGCGAACATTGGATTGCACCCTGTATCTGATAGTGCTAATGTAATTCAAGACCCAATTAGTGAACTTGCAGATTTCCAAGGATCTAAACAGTTTTCTCATCCTAGTCGGGCCCTCAGTCAAAATCCTTGCAAGTTTTAGGGTCTATTTAGTGAGACTCTTGAAAAGTCAAAAACTGTTTCTGATATTAAGAATCTGCTTTTGAACCTATTTTGATAATTTATAAAAGTGCTCCGTCGGGTTAGAAAGCTTTTAGAAGAAGTTGATATAAGGTGACTTCCTTAAGATGTTCTTCTACATCGCAAGGTAACGAACGAGTCGAAACGGATGGTCAAAAATAATGAATCTCTTCTGAATCATCATTTGTCACGACTCTTTGGCGTAAGTTCCTTGGCTTGACATCGAACAGATTAAGTGGGTCCCGTATGGTAGGATGGATGGGAAAGGCTGAGAAAAGGCAAAATCAGAAGTAGTAGTCCAGCGAACAGACTTGTAATGTCCATAAACAGTTGGAACAAAGTCCCATTTTTCCAGCGAACAATGCTACATGGCCAGGGGCTTGGCCTTTCGTCTTTTTCCTTTTCCAGCGTCGAGATGCTGGCCTGGCCTCAAAGAGACACGTTTACTAAACTCATGGAAATCATAAAAAATTCTTAGGTTCTTGGTAATCAAGGTTGGGGCTCCACCTCTTGTGCTGATCAATCCGAAAGCATGATAGCCTTCTCACTGTGGCTTAAGAGCCTCTCAAGTTTCTCTTCATCTACTTCATCGTGAAGAACCCAAAGAAGATCAAGAACATATCCTCGTTCTTTTATAGACGACAACAATAATTCCATTTTTTGGTAAATTTAGTAGCATAGACGGTGCAATTTATCTCCTGCAGCAACGTGGTGAATCTTATTTCTAACGCTAACCCATCTTTTCCAAAGCAACAACGAATGGAACGTGAAATAGATAGACGTGCAAACGCATAAAATATATAGTGATACTCTCTTGGTGCGAGATTTTCACTACAAACACTACGAACAAATTAGAATTATTTTAGGGATAACATGTTAAATCACATTAGCGGAATGTCTGGTACCTTGATGTCGGCTCTTTGCCATCAACACTATTTTTATTAAAAAAAATAACTTTGTTAAATTAGTTTTAAAACATCTACGGAATTTATGTAAACTGCCCTTCAAAAACCACGCTATTCTAATCTTTGAGCTAAAACTCATTTGAACTTGATGAACAAGCCCTTGTCGATATTGACATAGACAGCACTAAATATGGACCATTAACTGATAAAGTGGAGTACTTGACTATAAATCGCGTTGTCAATTCAATACCTGAGCCTAGAAGACCGTAGACGAAGTTCCAAAATTCAACATTATTAAAGAGGTTACGAAGTGTTTGGATAGAGATATCAATTTTCATATTTTTAGTTTTTTCAAAGTGATGGTATATATGTTAATTTATACACTGTGTTTGAGCCACACTATTTTGGAAGAATGTATTTTGAAATAGTAGATTGATGGAAAATGTGCTGTTGAAAAAAAAAAGTTGTTGATGTGATGAAAAATATTATTTTATTGAAAAATTTGTTGTTGAAAATAAGTAGAAGAATGAGAATGTGGCTCAAACAGTCTTGTTTTTATGTTTTAGGCACCAAGCCAAGTTAAGATTATGTCTTCGACATAAATAGTAGAAATGAAGCTTGATAAGAGCACCGTAATGCATTGGAACGATAAATCCTATGCAAGAGGGGACATCGGCCGTAAGGAGGAAAAACATGAGAAGTGTGGTTCTCGAACGAGTCATAACTCGCTAGAGTGAGAATGTACAGATACTGCACTTTTTGTCAGAGTAATCGCTTACTTTAGCGAGCACAAAGTTTATTTAGTTTACACGTTTTTGAAGAGAAACTTCGATATATTATGTGCATGAAAGCGAGGTAACAAACCTTCACGTACATCCATCAACTGATGCCCTGAACTTAGAGAAAAACACGGAAAATTGTCTCAAAGAGTATTGTGCTCTAGGGTTTTTCACAATCAAGCAAGAAGACAAAGAAATTGAACAAGCTTGAACTTTCGGTTGTAAGTTGTTCAAGTGGTACCAACATTCAACTTAAATCTTTTTTAGAGAAGAAACTTTGGTTTCGAATAGTTGCGGCATGAAATAAATCCACGTCAGAGCTTCATCCCAATGTAGCACTGATGAGACATCCCAGTGCCTTATTCATTTGAATTTCCCAGTTATCTCTCAGTTATTTTATCTTTCTTTATCACCAATCTTAAAAATTGAGTGTTCGGATAAAGGCAAGTTGGTTAATTTCAATACTTAATAGTGCACTAGTACTTTTCATAAAACGATACTCTACTTACGTACTTTATCACTTGTTCTTTACATATGTTGAAATTTCGGTGTGACCCGAATTCCTTTGTTGACTTGTTGAAGTAATTGAAAAATTCTAATTGAAGTGCACATCATGAAGAATTCAAGTTTGGAAAGCTATTGGAGTCCTATGTCAAGTTGAAGTTTTATTTTGGAAGCGCATTGGGAGTTGAAATTTGTTTTGGACTTGAAGATGTTGAAATTACAGACCGGGAAGAAGTCGCCACATTTTCGCTAGCGCTTAAGCAACACTTATAGGTTTTTAACCCGACACTTGTCACTCGCTTGGCGCGCCCTCTTGCTCGAGCGACGGGCTGTCGCCCGCCTGTCGCGAGCGACGTTGTCAGACCCAAACCCGTTTCGCGTTTTAACACGTTTTTTTGACATTCTACTTCAACTACAACTCATCTATTAGGGTTTAGACGTCTCCCTACATAGTTGCCTATATATACTTGGCCCTTTTCTACAATTATATAAGTGTGAGATATATGATTACTAGAATATAAGATCCATTGTAATTTTCTCCATTTCTCCATTATTATTGAGTCAATAATATCTCTTAAATTTTTTTGTCATATTCTTGTTTTCTTTTATTCTTTTGTTTTTGATCTAATATTTCATATTTTGTCATATAACTTCAATATCTCAATCCGATAATTGGTGTCACAACAAGTGGTATCAGAGTGATTCTAACATCTTATTTGTTTTGCAACAACATATTACAACACAAAGAGCTAGGTTGAATAACCCTATTGATTTTCTTTATTAGAATATAACACAATGGGTAAATAGCACAAAACGTCACAACCTTTCTTTTTTTGGCATTTTTATCCATACTTTCCACATTTCATTGCGCAAAATGTCATTTTCAACAATTTTTCAATAAAATGACGAATTTACCCTTTTATTCAAATGAAACAGAAAGAAAAGAAAAAATAAACAGCTAATTGCAATCATAATCCTAATTTTTTCAAAATATTACAGATAAGTCTTAAATTCTCTACAACCACCACTTACACAACCCTACCAAGCCGCCACCTATAGATCTACATAGCACCACCTTCTGGCCGCCACGCCCGCCGGACTCCACCACCACTAGCATCGCTTCACTCTCCCAAACATCCTCTCCCACAGTATTAGTCATAAAATCTGTCGAAAACAGTCACAATTGCAGTTTAAAATAACAAACTGCCGTATACAACCCTTCACGGCAACCCCACTTTCGACGCCACCCACAGTCGACACCACCGACGGTTACCAATCACCTCGACGAACCTGTACATGGCCTCACATCAATCAAACATGCCTCAAATCATTCTACTATAATCTAGACATTCGACAGTGACGACATCCATTTTGCCAAACTCTTCTCCTTCAATTCATGTATCACACAACACTAAATTCCCAAATTGACATCAATCGAACCATCAACAAATCCAAACGACAATAGGTATGAATCTAATTGAACCAATTATCCCCAACAGTTTCAATTTCTGGCCCAAAAACTCTCCATAGACGCGATACACAGAGAGAGGTGTCTGACCAACATTGGCGGGTCATAAGTGCTCCAATTTTCAAATTTATGTAGGGGGAGGACTATGGGGAAGTGAAGCGAGGCTAATGGTGGAAGAGTCTGGTGGGCATGGTGGCCGAAATGTGATGCTATATAAATCTATAGGTGGCAACTTTGTAGGTTGTGAAAGTGATGGTGGTGGAAAATTTATGTTTTCTTTGTAATTTTCTAAAAACTTAAGGACTATAATTGCAGTTGGTTATTCATTTTTTTCTTTTATTTGAATATGAGTGTAAAATCGTCTTTTATTGAAAAAATGGATAAAAATGACATTTTGTCCAATATAAGGTGGAATGTAGGGATGAAATGAAAGGTAGGAACGTATTGCACAATGATATAGAAAGATAGGGATGTTCTGTACTATTTACCCTAACACAATTGTGATTAAGCAATGGTTTTATTGTTCTATCCCTATTGATAAAATAAAAATATATTATATTAAAAAAGTTAATTAGCACTGCTTCAAAAAATAAAATAAAAATATAATGTGACTTCAGTATTACGTGCCAAAATTGTGTACTCAGTTATAAATTGTAAGTAATTGTTATATTACAGTGTAAGACAAAGACTTCCAAAATAATTAACATCACATAAAGAAAGTCAAACGTTAGTTATTAGCATTATTAAAAAAATCTTGTGATGAAATGATTTAAGGAAGCACTTGCTTTATCTATCCATCTTGTCTTCTTGTTTGAACTTCTAGTATTGGGTTATCCTTTTTTATAAACTTTTTTTACACCACGCGTGTGCAACTAAACATTTTATTTAGAAGTATAGCAACGAGATGATTTTCAATTTCTTGAAAAATAATCTAAAAAGGGTTCACTTACGACTCATTTTGTGTTCGCTAGTATGTCGATTAGATTTATTATTATCACTGAAAGATACATGAATGTTTCAAAATGATTAGATTTTTTTTATTTCACTAAAAGATACATGAACGTTTCATAATGAGTAGTGATGAGACTTAAACATCATAGACTAGACCTATTCCACTACTCATAAGCAATAATGAAAAGCACGAAATAAAAGTACTCGTACATACGTAGAGATTTCTCTCGTGAGATTTACGTTCACTCATTATCATAATTACGTTCAAGTTCACCCAATAAAATTTACTTTGAAAAATATAGTGTGCTAATCCTTCTCAAGAATTCACATCAATGAGAAGGTTTGATGTCGACTCTTCACCATCTTGGGATCATAGCACGAGGAGGGTTAAATAACTAATTGAACCAAGGATAAACCTCTGATTGCCGAGCAATTGACAAGTTTTACAACTCACAAGTAAATAGTATAACTAAAATCAACACAATTAATATTGAATTTAAAGACATGTTCTCTAGACATGAATCATGTCACTTAAAAGTTTAATATTTAAATAAAAGTTTATATTCATTCGTCACAATCCATAATTTTCTTGTGCATAAACTTTACATATAAAATTATGTTTCTATCTTTGGAAATGGGAACAAAAAAGTGAAAAATAAAAAATAAAAAAGAAATAAAGTAATCATACCAGTCTCCCATTAAGATTAATTAATTAAGATTCAAATTAAAAAAGTCCAAATTTACAATGAGAGCAAACTGACCCTCTCTTTCTTTAAAGATTATCTTTCCAAATGGACATATCACCTAAGTGATTAAACCCCATTAGAAGAAACAATCATCTTTGCATGTTGTTTCACGAAATCCATGATCACAAGTCATGAAATTCAGTGAAAAAAGGTAATTTTTTTTTTGGGAGGTTGGGGGGTGAGGGTGGGGTAAGACTTAAAGAGACAACAAATTATCTTTATTGCAAGTCAAATTCATTTCTTGATCAAAATGCTTAACACGTAAAGAGCCATATTCTTACTTGCTTTCGATAACGAAGAGACATTATGAAGACTAGATTAGAATCCATAACCTCGACGTAAAAAATCTCTTCGCCATCTTTGCATCGAGAATAACTCTCGATCCACTTAATGGGGTGTGGACATATTTTAATATAAATTCAAATTTCTAACTATTCTTTATTTCATGTGACATGTTTACATGTATGGATGTTATTACACACACTTTAGAATTACTGAAAATGACTAAAAATACAAACAACATGAACTCTATGTATGCATACATCTATACAAAGAATTACATTAGCCACGTTTGGCCCTTTTATTTCTCATCCTTTAACCTCACCTAACTAATTTCTGTAGTTGCTTTCAGTTGAAAGTTGCTCCCGGCGCACAAGGTTCTCGACTGTAGCTATAAACCTTACACACATGTTTGGTATTCTACGCTGAATATTGCCAAAAAAGAGAAAGATGTAAAATATTCGTGTGGTTCCGTGTTCATTACCGTCTAGTTCAGTGTACTTGTTTACTGTGCTTGAAAGTCGAGAAAAGGAAAAGAGGAAACATCTTTCATCAACTCCTCTAAATCCCATTCTCCCATAGCCATTCTTAGTTCATCTCCTTCCCAACACAAACCCTCAATTCTCACATTATTTTCTGCTAATTTGTTGTTTATGTTATCATTATTATCATTGAATTGATTATAGTTAATTATACTGTTCATGACGTTAGCATTACTCTTTTCAAGTAAATTTCCCATTTTGCCACTCTGTTCGATGTTTACACTCCCTAATGGTGGAACCATAAACTGCCCTTCAAAGTCAGTGTTCCCACCAAACATCCCACCTTGTGCATTGCATGGTTGTACACCAAAGTAGGACCCGGCAATGCCTGTCGGCTGCTGATTATCAAGAATAGGCAATATAGGATCAAGATTCATGGAATTTAAGGCCATGTTTGGCAACTGCCATGTTGATGACGATAAAGCTGAACAAGAAGATGATGTGTGCATGTACGCCCCCATCATGTTGTGTTCTTGATGTGATATCAACCGTCCATTAATGCCATCTCCTGGCTGATCCATTGATGAATCACTCGTATTTGGTGATCTTGATGAAGATGATGAAATATTCTTGAGCCTCTTCTTTATTGTAGAATTCCAAAAATTTTTAATTTCATTATCAGTACGTCCAGGCAAACGTGCCGCAATTTGAGACCACCTATTTTTAATCAGAAAAAAAGTTAAAATCAGTTAATTAACAGATAATCGGTAAATGAATTGATTATACACATACGAGGTCTTTTGTTTATTGCATGCGTTGCATGAAAATTTAGTTTTCAAGACCAACAAATACATCTCTTAGTTTTCTGCTTCTTTGTAATTTTTACACGTGAATCTGAAATACAAAATAAATTAATTATGGGTAAGATCGTACGAATATTAATGAATAAGTTGCATTTGATTCTACACGTTAGTCGAAAAACGATATTGTAAATGTGAATGACTTTCTTGACTACAATATGTCCACATGTTAGTTGTAATGTACCTAAAATTAAATTGAGGATGTTCACTCAATAATTTAACTAATATGTTGATTGCCACATATGGATTAGATTACAACTTGGAAAATGTCCACCCAAGGATGAAGTAATCAATCAATCAATCATATTTTCAACCAGATTGTAGGCATGCATAAATACATATAACATACTTACAAGTAAAATATATAAAATAAAAAATATATATACACACACACACACACCCCTCCACACATATTAACTATTCATTTCATATTTAAACAACACAAGATTTTAATCTTTAATATTTTGTATTTAAGCCCTACGTAAAATTTAAGTCAAAATTAACAATTAATTGTAATCACATATTTTATAAAATTCATAACTTTTCAATCACAGATTCCATTAATTTTTATTGAAATCTATTAAAAATCTTATTTTTATTTAAACCAAACAAGAGGTAAATAGTGTCTTCAATACACTCTTCAACGCCTTACACATGTCAAATATTCGTAGAGTGACAACGAAACATGAACTCATGTCTTTTAACTGTATGTAATATACGATGTTGCTAACTTATCTAAGAGCTCGAGCTCGTTGATAGGATATGAAACATGTGTATTCATCTAAACATTGTCTTCAACAATGAAAATGAAAACGAACAACCTCAATATGAGAGAGAGAGAGAGAGAGAGAGAGAGAGAGAGATTACCTATTGCCAAGAAGTGAATGGAGATGAATAATAAGCTCTTCCTCCTGGGGCGAAAAAGCGCCTCGCTTAAGATCTGGCCGCAAGTAGTTGATCCACCGTAGGCGGCAGCTCTTCCCGCACCGCTGCAGCCCTGCATTCCTTGCAACATCACTCCAACACCCCTGCCCGTTTCTTACCATATAATTCATCAATTTCTCATCTTCCTCTGGTGACCACAACCCTTTTCTAAGCTTCGCTGCCGAATTAATGGCCCCGCAGCCACCACTATTAATCCTCCCAGAACTATCCGGTTTTCTCATTCTGAAATGAAGTGTATTCTCTTGAGGGTTCTTTTTCTTTCAACTGTTTTGATGTGTAAGAGTGAGGGTTATATAAGAAGACGGGGGACAGCTTCAAGAAGTTAAAAAATAAAAAACAATCTGACAGAAAATTTTGACAGACAACACATGGCAGAAATTGATCAGCGTCGGTAGGAATTTTTCAAGAATTCCCTGTACTTTTTCCAATAAAAAAAGTTGCAGAAGAGAGAGAAAGTAATTTGAAATGATTATGATGATCACGATGGTGATGGTTGTGGGGTTTTGTTGCTTAGAAAGGGGGAATGAAGGGGTGAGTGTAAGGGGGTAGGGGTTGGTGGTTGATTTGTATTGTGGCAACGGTTTGGAGAGAGATAGGTGGTCGTCTTGTCTTTGACTCCATATCCTGTCTTTTACTATTTTGCTTATTCTTCAATAGCAAGGGAATGATTAGAATACGCTTGATATATTTCCTATGAGTGAGATATATACGTGTATATACGACACATTTGATATATTAGATTGTATATATGAACGAGGAAGACGATCGTCTTACGAGACATTGTTAACGTATCAAATTTGATTTCTATTGACTTTGGTTCATTTTGTTGTTTCAGGAAGAGATCCGAGCGTGAGATACATCAATGAAAGAAATTATGAAAATGAGAGGAAGCGATGTGTTTTGAAGTGAGAGGAAAGTGGAGATTCGTACCCCAAAATTGGAATTTCGAAACCATAAAATTTCTAGTTTTTCCATGGTTTTCTAACATCACAGTCCTATTAAATAAGATTATAATGAAAATAATAGTGAATTTTTTGAAATGCGTGAATAGTAATTGTAATGTATGATTGAATTAACGTTTGACTTTGAATTTAAATTATAATAAGATAGTAATTATTTACAAATAAGCACTAAGTTTTGCATAATACATGTCACTACAATATAAATCGTTGTTCAATTAATTTAGATTGCACCAAGGAAGAAAAGTGACGACAACAATTCGTTAGTTGTTCAATTATTATTATTATTGTACATGAGGTTTCGTCTCAAAATTCTAATTTAATGACTAGAGTAGCTCATGACCATCCCCGAATCTACATCATTATGATCTCCACGACTTCCCTCCCCTCAAATGGCGACCTTTTATGTTCATATTTTTATAACCATGAAAATCACATTTTAATGTAACTCCTTTATCGCCTCAAGAGTTTATCGTCACAAAATATTCAATCATTGTGATTGAAAATTTCAAATTCCCATATTCATTTAAATTTTTCGTACATGTCATCTAGAAACATATCTTACGTATCCATATTGACTAGTTGGAAATTATGGTTTCATCTCAAGCTAAACTATCAAGTGATAATAGTCAAATTCTCTTATAAATTTAGGAGCATAGATATGTAGAACTTTTACTTGCACATCTCCTACGATTCTAATCGAGTCCCACATAAAATGACAATAATAAAATAATTATTTGTAACCAAGCCAAAAATGTTTGCTTCAACTGAATATATTTTTCTTCTCTCTCCCTCATCTCAATCTCATGCATCCACACGTGTATCTGAAGAAAGGAAAGTACATGATGAAATAATAGGGTTATGATGCATATTTGTCGCAATACAAGGGCATTGAAATCATCCTATCTTCATGACAAAACGGGTCCAAAAGATTGACACTTTTAGTTCAATAAAGAGAAAAGGAATGCAATATATGAAAAAGCGTGATCGGAATAGTGAATGGATTATTAAGAAACATGAATGCCGTACAAAAGAAGGTTAAAAGTTAAAATACGGACAAGAAAGTTAAAAGTTAAAACCTTCGTACACTGACGGAGCTAAGCATTTTTCGTTGTGGCTAGATCATAAAGTAAGTTATAATTTTATTTATTTATTATTATTATTTTTAAAACAATGTAACAATGAGTTGAGGGCCCTGAGGCTTGATGAGAGGTGAGGCGAGAGGTGGCTAAACATTATGGTTGTCATCGTTCTCGATGAGTTGAGCAATAACAAACGTTAGATTTTGATGAAATTGACAAACCTTAGCTTATGAATGAGAAATTAACTAGTAATTTTAAATTTGGACAATTGTAAAAAGAGGAGAGATTAAAATTTTGGGAAAACGAAATTCTATAAATTTGTGGGGGTCAATGGACCCCGTAAGGCTTCATGTTGCTCTGTCACTGTTCGAGCACATAAACTCCATAATACTCGACCATTTTAAAAAAGAAAGAACAAGTGAAATATTATTCACTCTCTGTCTTAAGCATATTAGCCCTTGTTTGAGCCCATTTTGAGATGGAAATACATTTTTGAATAGTAATTTTTGAAAAATGTGATTAAAAATTAAGATTTTTTTTTTCGATTTTCGTGTAATATTATTTTATTAACAAATGTGTTGTTAAAAATGAATTTTCCAAAAAATGGGAGGGACAAAATGTTTCATATGAAGTTAGAACCGTGTCCTAACAGTACGAACTTTGCTCGTAATGGTTAGTCATTTTTAACCTACAAAAAGTATACAATATTGGAAAAATTTGTACTAGGATCTTCATCATACAAGTAAATGTCCATTTTGGGGATGAAAACTCTACCAACCAATCCATTCATTTCAGAAATTAGGGAGGAACCAGAGCTAAAACTCTCATTCGAGGCCAAGTTGCCTTGGTCCGCAATCACCATTTTAAAAATAGAAACGAGTACGAAATTAAACTATACTTTTATATTATATTCACTGAAAATACGTAGACAGAGCAGACGGCAGTCATTTTCCTGGAATTCCCATACATATGGGACACGACTGAGTAATCACTTTCATTTGTTATAACTTAATATTAAACAATTTGGTGTTTGCTTATGTACCAAAAAAGTATGCATGAAACATCAAATTGAATTGTGAGTTAAGCAAAAGCTTGCATGATTAATTGTTGCTATCAAAACTTCGGTTATCAGCTGGAATGTACTCAGCCACATATTTGACACATTATCTATGTTAATATAGAGCGACATGTTCACTCAGAACAACCCGATTTTGAGTATCTATTCAGGATAATATCTGGATAATATACATGTGATTCTTTCCAATAACTTAAGCCTTTAGTTCAAGTATTTCAACGTGATATCAAAGCATGTAAACTACATACAAGCTTTTAGATTAAGCAGTTTAACATGATTAACTTGACTTGAATTATACACAATTTATAGGCTTTTACCTTTTTGCTGAAGATTTCTTCTTTTTCTTCTTCTCAGAAAAACCAGCATAAACTAACCCACATAGGTTGTGGGCTTCTTAATCTGGGTCGGAAACGATTACGTGTTTGAACCTTTCATCTTTTTCAAAGTTGTTTGATCATATGCATTGAGTTTCTTCAATTCTTGCGTGAAAGATCAAAGTCTACTAAAAGAAAATTTTCAATATTTAGTAACATAAAGATAAATTCATCTTCTTCTTTTGATTATTTCCATT